>VZUI01093245.1:0-110064 GCA_013401135.1 Cettia cetti | reverse complement strand
AAAAAGAATACATAAAAGAACCAATGGGGAACAGTCTCTGGGCAGAGACCAAAGTAGCCATAGAAACCCTTATCAAACTATGATAGTAACAAATTCCAAGGTATGGGGCCCACACCAGGATAACTAAAACTACACAAAAGTTATAATAAAAGATCCTAAACTTATATCTAAAATCTATAAAACAAATTCTGCATCCCCACATGTGTTGAGAACTTTTATGTCAGTGTGCTCAGCTGTTTGTGGCCTGCTTTGCCCTGTGCAAAACAGACACACTAAAAATTACTATTGTCCATTAGTCTAAAATAGAGGGGCAATGGCAATGAACTCCAAAAAGAAGCTTGACTACCAATCAGTTACCATGACATTATAAACTTTGTGGGCATCATTTTGAACATGCATGCCATATGTGGGCAGAGGTATTGAAACAGTATTCACTGCTTCTTTGGAAGCCATGGGAGCTCTGTGCTTCTGTGATCATTATTTTCTAGGAAATTCTAAATAGGCATTCTGGTGCATTTGCTACTTTACATTCCCACATAATATTTTAAAAAATCATCAGCCGTAAATTTATTAACAGACTTATCTGGTGAGTTGCTTTAAAAAAAAAAAAAAAAAAAAAGTTAAAAAGTAAAGTACAGAAATAATAATAAAAAAAATGTTTTCTAAGCCCAAAAAGCAACTAGGAAGAAGAACCAGGGTATCATGAGTATTTTTAGCGTGTTACAAATATAAATGTTTTTTTTCTGGCACAGTAAGACTCTGCTATATGAACCATATTGTAGGCGTGGAGGTTAGATTCCTGCAAAAACCGTGAACCAATGCCTTTCATCTTTGTCACTGGTGAATTCTGACTGTGGCACCATCTTCTTCCTGTGTGATTGTCATTCCACACTGTTTGCTGGCACTTTTCACAAAGTCTTCTGTCAAAATAACTCTAAAAACAGTATTTGAACTAGGCATTTAAGAAAATAATGTGGTTTATTCTCAATGATCATGATAGCTAAACATTTCTTTGTGAATCAATTTTTTCCTAGTGTTATTTGCTCTTGAAATCCTTGGAGATTATATTCTAGTGACATCTGTTAACACTGCTACACTTAACATGTAATTGGGAAGGGGAAAAAAAGAAAACAGAAAACAAAAGCCCATGCCAATCTAAATGTGCTTGAAAGGTGCCAGATTGATAACTCTGGAGAATTGAGTCCTCTGTTTATCCTCTGAATTAGTGCAGCAAAATCAATGGCAGCATAAACTCTCTCCTGTCACCCTGAAATGTCTGGTGCTGGCTCAGCTGTGAGGGCAGCCTGGCTCTGCTTCTCCCTGCTAGGAGGGATGTCAGGGCTGCTGTCCCGGGCTGGATGGGCTGCACTGAGAACCACAAACTCATTTCAGACCAATTCCTGCCCTTCCATCTGAGGTCAGACTTCAGGTGGCACTTGGCAGATCCGGCACAGACACAAATGGCGACTTTGAATGAAGAGGCTTCATGGTGCACTTCCAATCCTTCACCCCCTAATCCCCTGGTGTGTTTTATTTAATGCACAAACTGCCTGTGACACGACAGAGCCAGAGGCATTCCAATCTATCATGTCAAGCCTTCATACATCAGCAGCACTTGTTAGCAGGCACTGGCACAGGGCAGCGGGGAGCTCGGAGTTATGCTAATGATCCAGGGATAATGGGGCACGGGGAGAGCTCTGAACCCACCTTCCAACCAGTGCCACAGTGCTTTTAGGATGTGTCAGAGTGCAGCAGGCTTGGCACCGTAACATGCTTTAATGCATCTTCAGAGCACCTTATCTTGTATGCTCTGCTTTAATTGAGATTAAATGGCTTTGAAGGTCCAAACACAATTTCAAGGACAATGCAATATCTCATATTCTCAGTGAAAGGTTTTTAATGTATTGCCTTAAAGCCAAGACAAATATACCATACAAATACATTACACCAGGCTGATGTGAAAGGTCTGTCTCAGATTTGGAGAAGCCAATACAATTTGAATTTAAAACACAGCATAGAATTCCCAAGGCTGTGGCTGGGATGGGGTGAGAGAATTGCAGAGGAGCCTGGGGCCTGCAAGAGCACCAGTAGCAAATAACAACAGAAGCAACATTTTTTTAAAGGAAGGTAGAAGAGCCAGGGTCCTGTGGAAAGTCAGGTAGGATTTGTTCCAGGGAAGGCTTAAGAGAGTATTCTTCTGGGGGTACAGACTCTGAATTCTTGGCGCAGTGTCAAGGCACAACAAAACCATCCTGAAAATTTGGGTTCGTTTATCTCCCTTGTCCTTACAGCATTGCTGTGATAATGGTTTAAGAAAACTTAAATAGGTGTCGTGTGAAAAGAGAGATGATAAAACGGAGACTTAGTTCCCTCCCCTTTTTCTGTAGGTTCAGTTTAATACTTAGCATTTTCTTTGGTTGCAAACTTGTCCTCTCTGCCTTGCTTCAGTGATGATATAAAGGTGCTGCAGTACCTTGGAAGATGTTGCTGCATTCCAATAATGATAACTGTGTAGTTTCATGACCCTCCTGAGCTTACATTTGAGGCTTCATTGGAAAATCTGCCATCATATCACAAGGATATGAAGTCTAATACTGCCAATTTTGTGAATTATTCATTAGTCTGAAGGAAAAAGAAGCAACAAAGACAGAGGCAGATTCTTTTTATTTATGGTTTTACTACTCTTCATATTTTTTAAGTGAAGGGAATACAATTCTTCCATCTTTTCCACAACAACAACAGCAGATAAGAAAATAAAATGTGTGTGCTTGAAAAGTTGGGATTTCTGGGAATACATTTCCCTCTTTTAGCTAGCATTTTAACATAAGGTAAAACATTTTTTTGACAAGGTAAGTAGAGTAAACAAAGATCAGTGAGAAAGCAGAAATTATTGAAGTACTGGAAAAACTGCTGCAGGCTACTTTTTCACACATTGCTGCTCAAGTCAGGATTATGCTATGACAGTTCTAACTCTCCTGCTGACATCCTTATAGACTCTATTACATTATTTACTTCTTGTAAAATAACATTCTATTACAGCTCCTTCATGTCCTGCTGCTAGTCTGAGTTCAAGGGGAAGAAATTCTGCTCTCCTCACTTCCAGCTCGTTAATACAGCTCTGAGAAGATCATTATTAACCAGACTGATCTGCAGCCCCTATTTCATGCCCCATTTTCTACTGCAGTAACAACTGTATTTCCACAGTGTTGGTCTCCACTTGCATCAACAGCACAGGTAAAATGTGTCAGGCTGTGTCTGGAAGGAGCAGGTGAAGCATCCCCACCCTGTGCTGAGGATGTAATGTCATTTTTATGTCCCTAAGGGGGAAAGCTTTCAGATGTTTTCCTTGCTTTTCCATTGCAGGGAAAAGTGAAATCAGGCAAGCAGTCATACCTGATTCCAAAAGGAAAAGAGTTGATCCTCAGTAGGGTTGCAAGAACATCAGTGGATAAACCAGGGTTAACAGCAGACAGGTTGCTCAAACACTCTCTGAAAACTGCCTCTTTCAGTGTCAGGAGATATTCAAACACATATCACCAAGTCCCACGTCAGGATTCTGCTGAAACTTGTTTTCTGACAAGAAACACTTATTAGGACCTAGATAATTAATTTACCTGTCCCTGAATCCTCACTCTAAGCCCAGTTAGTCGTGCCACTAGCAAAATATTCCCTCAGTCTGGCAGAATGCTCCCAAGGCAGCAGCCTTTGAAAAGCCCTGCTTTCATCAGTGCCTGAGATCACCCTGGCAAGTCAATCACCAGCCCTGCTCCTTCAGTGGAACCTTGAAAGCAGCGCTCAGTGCTTGAAGAGCTGCCATCAAACCAGACAGCAGTGACCACATGCTTTGAGATGGTCAGGGGACAGCAACCCCTGGCACTGCTCACACAGCTCTGAGCTGTGCACTCCACCAGCCTGCTAAACCTGCTGGAACACCCCTGACCAATGTAGGTAGCATTTCAGCACTGATAACACAGGCAACGTGATAATTATCTGATTATTCAGCCCCTGAGGAGAGATGGGTGCTAAAGCTCCCAGCACAAAGTGAATCATCTGTGCTCCACCTTGGAGGGAAACAGTGAAACTACTGGAAAATCAGCACTGGATGGAAAGTGAATGAATGGAGCCCCATTCCTTCAGCTTTCCAAACTGAGTCTTTAAAAAAACAGCAGAGTTTCCTTATAGACATGGTGGGTCCTGATAAGAGCAAAGCGTTTGGCCATTGATCTCTGAAGCTTGGCAGGGACTGTGTGGGAATTGAGGGTGACTTTTGCCACTTGCCTCTGTGTGAACCAGGACTTGAGTCACTGCCTCCAGCATTTTCACAGTTTGTTCACAATGTTCAGTTATGGCACTGAAATCAGGGATAAATTTACATACTCGACTGCGCTGTGGCAGAAGCTGCTAATTGTTAACTGTTTCATGGCAATGGACATGGCTAATTAAATATATCATTCCTGTGATATCTTCCACAGAGGCAAGAGGTGAAAGTGGCAGGAGGTCGAATTTACAAGCTGCAGATACCAATTCCACCAGTGCAGTCAGGCTAGAAAATTGATATTTCTTTCAGTTATTGAGATATTGGTCAATCTAATAGAATTATTTTGATTCTCAGTACCCACTGATTTCCTGATATTTTGGTGGGTTGGTCTGTGGAGTCCCTGGGTGGGTCCCACAGGCACTGGGATTCCCCACACAATTACTGGCAAAGGAAAAAGCAGGTTGTTCACTAGTTCTGCAAAGTTTCACTTCCCTTAGGCATGGAACAGGATCCCCTTCTTCATCCTCCTACTCCTCCATCTCCCCAGTCTGACCTGCTTTTCTATAAGTGTTGACTATTCCCTGGAAAAGATGTTTTCAAGGAATTTCAATAAAAATACCATGAATATCTGTCCAGCTGTTGAAGTCGTTTAGTTCAAGCACCTGTGGAATGTTTTTAAGACCCCATGTCCTAGCTCAGTTTGTTAGGACTGCTAATTCAATCTTTGAACCAGGGAGTCATTATATTTATCTGTTTGCATTTGTTTTTTATAGACCACCAATTACTGTTATCAAAATATGTTAAATTAACTGTGTTCTAGGAAAGCAGATAATTTATGTGTAGACTGGTAAATATCCGATTATAAATGAAGCTACCTTTTATTTATTGCAGAGGCTAGCACATTCATCAGCATGCCTAATTAAAATTTAACAATTAATAAGCAGTGGCAAACCCTGTACGAAGGTCAGTAGCAACCTAAGCAAACTTATCAAAAATGCAAAGGGGTTTAGAGTTTTTAAAAAGTTCATTCTGTCCTTAATTAACAGATCTAATTACAGCTCTGCCATAGCAAAATGCAAAATGATCTCTTCAAAAGACAGGGAGTCAAAGGTTTAATAGTGCAGATAACCTTCTTCTTCAGTACACACCAACCCAAATGTAGAAGGGAATTTTACCAAGCAGTCAACAGAGTTGATTGGATGGCTTTGAGAGAAATTTAAGCTAAGCAATACACAGAAATCCCCAAACAACAAAGGAATTGAGAGGGAATAAAAACTCTCTTGCATCTTGAGATTTGAAATAACACCAAGTCAAGACTTTGGGTAATCTCCTTTCTTAGCAAGTTGTCAAAGTATTTATTCCATGACCTTTGCTGGTTAGTTTTGAGTAACACTTTCCATTCTATAGACTGCATGTGTTTAATTATCACCTCATTCAACAAAAATGGACAGTGCAAAAATCAAGGATAATCTAGCAGAGCAGGGTTAAATACAATCGAGAAAAACACCTAAAATTCCTGCAGTTAATAGTCAGCACTTAGGCACTGAAGGGCAATCTCCCAAGTTTTACTGAAGGGTTTAGTTGTGCATTGCTTCCTCAGGAAGTCCAAGAAAAAAACCCTTAGTGTTCTGTTCTGAGTTCTGCAAGAAGAGGCTGGCAATGAACAGAACTGGGTTCATCAGTAAGCAAATTAAATCTTCCTGGCTGATTTATGTGGGCAAGGGTCATTACACATGGGTAATAGGAATTGGCTGATAGAAAAACTAGACTGCTTAAAATTAATAATACATGGCTGAAATGAATTGTTACTATTCATCTTTACGTTTGGATTAGCAGAAAGAGCACAGGTACGAGAGGCAAGATCTCTTCAGGGAAACCTGACCTGTGTGAATATCCTGAGTGTTCCCTTTCATACCCTGCCAGTGACAGAGGGAGTGCAGCCCCACCAACACAGGTACAGCAAGGAGAAACAGTGGAATCACAGACATTATCTTGGAGAGGCTCAAAAACACAGGAGCCATCTTCATCTTGTGCTGGAACTGAAGTGCAGCATAACAAATTTTTCAACCAAAAGGCTCATTAAATGCAACATGAAAACAGAGAGGCTGTTCTGAGCAATCTCTATGAATTGGCCTCTAGCTTTACCATGGCACTATCATGACCTGAATTAATTTGCTGTGGAATGATCATTTCCTCTTGGCTGTAGGAGGGGGAAAAAAATGAACCCTGCTCAGGCTGATGAGCATTTTAAAACTTCTCTTTAATTCTTTTTCTTAAAAAGAATATCACCTTCTGTTTTTAAAGTGCCTGGCTTGAACAGGTAGGTATCATCACCCATCAATAACGTGCTGTACCAAGGTGGTCTTGTGCCTCTCCAGTGCTGCAGAGTTAAAAGCAGAAATGGTGAGGCTTTCAAATGTCACAAACGCTCTTTCTGTGCTAGAAGGAGCCTAACATCCTCTGTGGCTACGACATGACCTCCACCTCACCTTTAAAGAGGTGATCTGTCTAAAATGTGGGTGTTCCAGAACAGCTTCCTCTGATATTTGGTCCTTCCCTGCCTCAGTACAGCAGAAGAAACCGGTCCTGATACTTTGCTTAAAAACACAGATAGCAGCAAACACCACATTATCACATTCCTCTCTTCAGTAGCACTTGCTTTAAGATAAGAAATGAACATAATTACTTGTGTTTTGCTGATGGGAATTGAGCTATCAGAGGCAGGCATTGTTACTGTTACTGCTGTTATTATTACCCAAGTAGCAGGAAGTGCAGTGCTATAAAAACTCTTCTAAGCAGTCACTCCCTCTTGCAGACCATTAAAGGTTCACTTCACACTTACATCTCTTTCTTCCAGACTCAGTCCTGAATCATTAATTTTGCACTTGACATTCCTAAAAGAAAGCTTTTCTTTGAGGCAAAACCTTCTCTTGATGTCTGAGTGCACCCTGAAGATGTTAATCACCAGAGACTACACTCAAGACAAAAAGCCATCCAGGTTCCTTGGATTTATTGAGACTTGAAAGCATCCAGATGCAAAGATTTTTGGTTTGTTTTCCAGCACCATACAGTGACCAAGCTTTAGACAATATCTTTTTCTCACAGCAATGTGAGCAAGAGCAATTGTTAAAATAGTGCATGACCCAAGACACTCTGAAAGAGTGACAGATCAGACTGAGAACCAAACCAAACCAAACCAAACCAAACCCTTCCTCCCTCCCTTACCAAAGTGTCACTTTACAGATCAGCTGGCTCTCAAGAAAAAAAAACTTATGGGGAGACTCCACAGTAAGGGAAAGTACAAACTTTTTGTTGTGCAGGCAAGATACCTCTAATGGAGAGAGATTTTTTTTTTTTATGCTACCGATCTCTATATTTTTTTATCTTCTCCCTTTCTTTCCCTTTTTTATTTTTTCTGTTTTGCCTTTTCCCTCTTCTCTCCTTTTCAAAAGACTTCTTGCTGTCAGTGTTTCAGCAAAATTCAAAACAAATTCAGGGATTTTAAAGTGTCCTTTGATATTTTGTTTGGAAGAGACACCCATCCCCTATGTGCAGACCTCCTTCCCAAAAGGGTCCCTCACTTTCTTTTAAGAATACCACAACACCATGAAAGCAAGTGATTGTTAATTTTTGGGTTCCTATGAGACTTCTTCTTTTCCTACCTCAGCACAAGTCCTTCCTAAATTAAAGCAAACACATGAAGCAAATGATGAATTAAAAAATGGAGACCACCCATGTCAGATATTCTCAGGCTCAGAAATCCTGAATATCTCATGCATTATTGCCCTCTAGTGTTACTTCAGAATCTAGGGAGAAGAATTTTCTGTAAGATTGAACAACAAATGCACATTCCAAAGAGACAGGGCCAGAGCTGACCCTGAGAAGAAGTGGCCATACATCCTTGAAAAGAGGCATTTTGCAATCCTTTGATTTATCCAAGGGCTTTACTGAGAACCAGTGCTTGGAATATTCCTTTCCATAAAAAGGGAGTGAGGGGAGCAGAGGGATCTTTGTTCCCCACATCTCTCTTTGTATTCCAACAAAGATGCCCCTGATGCCACATGGACATTTTGATCTAATCCCAGTTTTCCTGTGGCCCAGATTTTCTCAGGTAATTTAAAATGTTTGGTTTAGCAATGGACCAATAAAAATAAAATGTATGGCAGTGTAAGTTCAAAACAACATTGATGTAGAATGGCATGAACAAATTGGAATGTGACTTGTTACAAAAGGATAAATTAATAAATTTTTTAAAATCCTCTCCAATCTCACATTAGCTGTTCAGAAAAGTTATCTGAACTTCCTGACAGTCTAGAACCCAGATCAGCAGCTAAATGCACTTTCCACAAACCATGCCCCACATTCATTGCACTCCCCATTAGGCTCTGGTTGGAAGGAAAAACCCAGAGAACTCAAATTGAGAGTCCTGAAGTGATCCATGGGAAGTACAACATCCAGGCTCTTCTCTCCCAGCCAGGAGCTCGTGTGCACCTCTGGCAAAGGTTTTGCTGGGAACATGCTGGGGAAAGCCAGCAAATAACTCTGCCCATTCCTCATTCAAAACCCTGAAATGCCCAACAAAAGGTGGATCATGACATCCCAGCAAGTTTACAAACAAGAAACGTGACTATGGCTTTTACATCTTTAGGTTGGGCCTGATTTTTGTCTCATCCTGATTTCACAGCTGTGTCCTCCAGTCAGCTTTGATCATATAATGTGATCTATCCTAATAAAAGGAGCAAAGTCAGAACAGTGCAAAATATCCCATTACATTGTGTGGTCTATTTATCTGTTGCTTTAAATCTGTAAGTGGTCTGTTCTACATGTTCTTTTGCCAGCCATTTACAGGCACTGATGATTAGACTTTTTAAGTCATTTGGGCATTTGCCATGCTCAGTAACTCCTGGAATTTTCAAAACAGCTGAGATGCTTCTGGGTTTTAAAGGACTTTGACAAGAACGAGATAATAAAGTTTTTCAAAAGTGTCATTAGGTATTTATCTACATCTTTCAAAATGAAAGGTCTGTCCAAGTGTGACCCTAATCCCCTTCTGAGAAGAGAAGACCACAACGTGCCAGTGCTGGGTGTGTTACGTCAACTTTGGAAACACATTTGCCAACATTTCTTCACATCTACTTGACCTGCCTGCAAGAAGCTGGCATTCAGACAACTTAGAGAGGATGATTTAAAATCTTGAACAAGACACTATTTTTCTAAAAGACTGCAAATGTCTGTAACATTTCATGCTCTGAAGCTCATTTTTTTAATGATCCTCATAACTAGATTTTTATGATGAATCTTTATGATTCAGAGAATTCAAATCTCAGAGTGATTTGTATTCCCTCCCCCTTAGATATGGATACAGCTTTATAGTAAGCTTAGGATATGCATTGGGGATTTTCTTTATATTCAGGGCCTTTTAAGGGACTTATTTCTGAAGGTATTGAATTTTTTTCTCTGTCACATTAACAATAGAGTTTTAACTAAGACACCACTTCAGGAGAGCAACAATGAAAGGAAAACACAGCTGTGACTTTCAGAGTTTGCAGGGATGTCAGCAAGAGAAAATGCATCTTTTCCTGTAAAGTGGGCAAATTTATTCTACAAGACTTTGAGAGAAAATAAATTTGGAACTTCACAATGCTATTTATTCAGAGTCACTTTTCAGCATGAAACCACCACTGAAAGTTCTCATAATAGAGGGTAGGAATCTCATAAGCATCTCAATGCACCTTACACTCCTGCCTCTGTCAAGAGTCAGCAGCCAAGTTGATAACAAGACCTATCTTCTTTTATTTTGCTGGAGAGACTCTTAATCAGTCCACTGCTGCCTGGTATGTGCCTAATTTTATGTAGCAAGGAAAAGATGAGCATATCCACACCGACTTAGCAAGTTCAGAGGGTTTTTTGCTTTGGAATTTACAAACAGATAGGATCCATGACTGGAATTACAAACGCAGATCAGCATAAAAGATTTAGAATTGCATTTCTTTCCTCCTGAATGGTTTCCCTGCAGCTTGTCCTTGCCTGTGTAACACAGCAGCAGGCTCGGCACAGGCACAGCCCCACGAGTGTCACGGGGTCACAGGCAGAGCAGGATGCAAACTCTGGGTTCACATATGCAAATACATATTTAAAGACTGTTCACGTTTGAAAAGAAAGCTGTACGGGAGATGTGGGAGAATAACAAGAAACAAGAGAAGTTCAACTTTAAATGCATTCTGACCAACATGTCTGGAAAATCTCTGCTGCATTATGGAGTTTGAATTTGTATTGAGAAGGAAATTTGGCCCTGGAAATAGCACAGAGCAGTGTGTAGGTCTGGCCAGGAGCATGCTGAGCTAGAAGTATTGGATCTTTGTGGTCTGAGATGATATTTTTTGCCTTGAGTCCCATAAAGCAGAGTGACAGAGAAAACCCTATTTTAAGTCTAATTCTTTAGCTCAGGAGCTAAGGTAAGGGTGGTGGTATTATATATAACTCCAAGCAGATCCTTAGCACCTAATGCATTTCAGTGGAAATTCAGGACTTCAAATGTTGAGTGATATCTGATATAGGGCTTTGAAACTTAAGCCATTCTGCATTTAATACCTGGTATCAAATTCCTCTTCATTTCTCAGAGTTGTGTCTATTTCTGCTGCCTGCAGGGCTGGGCACAAGTGTGAGCTGCTCTCCAGGCCTGGGTGTCCTCTCACTGGACAGCCAGGGAAGGCTCCACCTGTAGGGCTGTTCCTCTCACAGCAGTCAGGGTTCACATCCTCCCAGGGACACAGCTTGCAGCTGGCAGGAGATGCAAGAGCTAATAGGCACTCAAGCTTATTTAAAATCTGGACCTCAAATGTTGGCACTAATTAGTTCCTTAAATCACTGCTGAATGGAAGTGCAGGATAAAAAGCCATTTTCCCCTCAACGTGGTCCTGTCCAAATTAGGCTGAGATGTTTGCTGAGGGTAGATAACATCTTCACCATGCAGCACTTGCACTGTACCCCGTTCTTAGCTATGCAGAGAACGTGCAGCTCTGGCATCTCTCCCAGACTCTGCACTATGTTCACTTTCATTTTCGTCCACTTTAATAGCTAAAGATCCTTCCTCGGCAGTGGCTACAAATATCAGAATTCCCACTGTGAGGAAAAGTTTAAATATTCTGAATTCACCTTCAAAGCATTAGTTGAAAATCACTGTAAGAAATTCTGCTCTTGTCTTTGCCTTTTATCTTGTAAAGAAAAGCAAAACAATAAAACCTTAAGGAACAAAGCCTGTCTCCAACCTTGCCCTTGCCTGGTTTAGGCATACACATGTGGAACAAGAGTTTTGTTAGTCAGCCGCTGAATGTGTTTGCAAGTTTAATGTGTCCAGCCTATTCAGTTACAGTGCTCCAGCTAATCACACTAATAACTAGCTCCTGGAGATCTGGAGCCAGGTTCTGCTCACACTTGCTGCTTTTCTTTCTATCTGTTGCAGTGTACTTGGACACTTGCTAGTTTTGGCAAATTCAAATTCACGTTGTCTTAGAGGGGCAAGAGGAGAACACCTGCCTGCCCTGCTGGTAATTCCCTGAGAGCCTGACCTGGGCCAGCCATGGAAAATGACTTGGTCCAGTACAATACTCTTGGTCCAGTACAAAAAAGGGTCTGATAAGTGCTGTTCCAACTGACTCTTTTTGTGATGTAGGAGAGGCTTTGGCAGAAAGCCTTTAGGCAAAAACACCATTAGAAAAATTTTCCAGATATTTTCAAGCTCTGTTGTGATTCTCAATTACATTTCTTCAGCAGTCAGGCTGAAGAGAATTGTCCCTTTGTTCTGTGAGTTTGCAATAAAGGAAATATTCTTGTCTTTCTAACAGGCTGTAACTGTAGGCTTGGAAACTGTAGTTGAAATGTTCTTGGCTCGCTGACTTTGCTTTATCCTCTTAACAGAATAAATGTTCTCATGTAATAACAAACCTGACAGATCTTCATAATTGATCCCTATCCCTGACATATGAAGGGCACAGGATGCAAAGAGAATGAAGCACTGTAAGTACCCTGCAATGGAAGTATTGATTCTCTCAATTGCAGCACTGCCTTTCTCTGTAAGTGCCCACCTCAGCAAGAAGAAATTATGGGGCAAAATGGACAGGGGAAGTAAAATTAGACCTAAAGAATAAAAAAAAAAAAAAAAAAAAAAAAAAAAAAAAAAAAAAAAAAAAAAAAAAAAAAAAAAAAAAAAAAAAAAAAAAAGTGTAACTGATAAGTCAGTGAGAGCCTGCCAAGGAGTCTCATTGCCTAAGGGCTCAGTTTTACATAGAGCCCTTAACTAGATCAATAGATTCCTTTTGGACTACGGGAGGTTAATACAAGTATAAGTGGGAGAGGGCTAATAAATCAACCCTGCTTGTACCAGACACAAGCTAGTACCCCTTTATACAATTAAAATGGTTCCCACATGAGTGATTGGTGTGGGCTGAGAGGTGCCATGGGTAATGGGTAAAGTGCTGTGAGGAGGGCTGCTCACACCTCTCACTGCCAGACTATAATCAAGCAAGGTGTTCTTTCCAAGCATGATGTCCTTGATAAATGAGGAATGGCAAGGCTTATTAAAGTGCAGGCCAATCATTGTTATACCCTGATACTGGAAGAGAAAGGTGTCAGGTTCTGTTACTGCTGAGGCTTTCACAGCACCCAAACGATCTCCTTGGAGGTGTGTGAGGAGGCACATCAGCACTTAAAACGTGCACACCTATTCCCAAACCTGCAAAACCACTGCAGGGACCCTTTAACCTGTTCTCTCATCTTCTTTTATCCATCACTGTTGTCTCACAGTCTGCTCCCACTGAGCATGCTGCAGTTGTCTAACGAATTGCACATTCAGATGGTGGAGTCACATTACACTCCACAGGGTCATATAAATGTTCTGAAGCTGACAGTTGTGATTACAAGTTAGTTGGGTAAGAAGAGGACCCCTGGGCACAAATCTCTGATGTACCTGAAAATTTTTTTGGCAGCAGTGACTAAATCTATCCCAAGCCTACAAGGTCAATTTGCAGCTCAGTTGCCATCCATATTTATCTGCCTCACACATTGAAATTTTGCTATGACAGTGATAAGATCTCCAGGAAATACCTCAAGTAGATTGTTTCCATGGGTAGCCTGTCACCCTCATTCTTTTGAAACAATCCTCCAGGATATGTCATTCTCATGATGATGCCATCTTATGTTAAAAAGAAAAGAAAGGATACCAAGAAAACCAAAGCCCAAAATAAAATATGCTCTTATATCCATAGAATTCCCCTTCATTTCAAATCTGGCTCATAATGTGGCAAGCTTTGGTTGCAGCACTGTCACCAAAGAGAGGCACTGCTCTGCTAAACAATAAAGGGGAAAGGTTGGCTGCTGGAAGGGACAAAGAAGGCAGTGTAACTTAAATTTCTCATGTTATATTACAGAGGGACTTATGAACAGAAAAAAAAAATTGCTGAAGACATGGAAAATCCTGTTTGCATACACAGCCTCTTGGCCCCTGGGCACTCCCAGTGCTTGGTGATCTCTCAGTCGGGGTCTCTGCTCAGAACTAAAGTATTTAATCACAGAACTGATGTGACAAAACACCAGATCAGAGCACTGCAGTCACAAAAAGAATCAGTCCTGCTTGTATCATACCTATTTTAGAAGCAATAACCATTTTAGACACATGTCTTAGTGGTGGGAAATCAGCTGAAACTGCTTTTAAAGTACTCAGCATTTAGCAAGTTTAAAGGTATTTAAAATGAGGTGATATTTAGGACATTTTCAGCTGAGTCTCTGGAGAGAACTGCTGCTCTTGTTCCTTGATCAAGGCAGTGCATGGCCTTGTGTGATACAGGGACAAGCTTGAAATGGAAAAGGTTTTAACTGGGATTTTGTCATTCGCTAAATGAAGCGGTGGATTCTTTTCATCTCTCAACACAATCCACTTCTGAAGTGCCAAGTATTGGAAAAAATAAGGCTGTCCTTGTCTGAGGTAGCTGTTTAATATTGAGACGATGCAGCTGGTATTTTTGTCTGACTTTTTTTCCCAGCAACAAAAGAACGTAAAAGCAAGGAAGGTTTCTCAATGGCTTGGAGAACCTGGCAGGAGTTTTTTGTCACAGACTGTAACATGAGCACTGAAAGGGAGGGAAAATAGCTCTGTCTTTTAAATGTTCCTTCAGTTGTGAAAGGATTGTTCAAGAACTTCAGCACTCAAACACTGTCACTGTCGCTCCTCACTGCACCAAGGGCTGGATCCAGCACAGGCTGAGGGCAACAGGAGCCCTTCCATCAGCTGGAACAGGGTTGGATCAGGCTCAGCACAAAAATGCAAACACTGCAGCCCTGCCTCTCAGAGGAGCTCTTCACCCTGTCAACTGAATAAACTCTGGCTGGCTTGCTCCTGGTTTGGATCCTGCCAAAGAGGCCATGTGCTACAGGGTGGAGGTGGGCAGTAGATGCAGGTCAGGACATCTCTCCAGAGGCACCATCCCTGTGCTGTCAAGGTGCTACAATGTGCTCTGTGCAAAGCTCCTGCTCAGCAGAATCACTGTCTTCAGTATTTCACTTCGACATCAAATCAAGGGCCTTTATTTTATAGTTACTGACCAGGGTGTTCCCTAGGATATGCAGTGATCTCCCTTGAGACCCAAGGCAAAGCTGCTGTAGCTCCATCCATCATTATCCAATTGCTAAAACAGCCAAAGAGTGCTATCAGTGTTCTACTGTAAATGTGCCCCCTTGCCATTTACCACCTGCAATATTAGTTCTGCAAAATTTCCTTTTTATTTACAGCCCTCTAAGTACATTTCCAGAGCTAGATGATAGAGTCTTTGTCAGCAACACAAGCAATAAAATATTACTGTATAGCTGGCACCTCTGGAGCTGGAATACAACCCAATCAAACTGACATAGCTGATAAAATTCAGTGCTGCAATTCTTGCAAAGTCTGAAATGCTTCAGTACAGAATGCTCTGGAAATCAGTATGGTTTTGCCATAAAAAACCCTCTACGTCAAAGCCAGGGAATAGTGTCCTTTGTTGCACTGATTTAGTGCTCCATGCCAGCTCCATTCTCATTAAGAACTGCTCACCAGGGACAACTCAGAAGTGTTTTGCTGCTTTTAAGTAAGAAATCGAAATTAGTGGGAGCTTGAAGTGGAGGTGTATGCTTTCTTTTGCTGCCAGAAATCCCTCTGTCCTTTGCATCAATAAAACCCATTGATTCTAAATTTTCTAATCCTGTTGGAAATGGTTTTCTCGTACTCTCCTTGAGTCTGCTAAATGGGGATGGAAGGTGAGAGCTACAGTAGGTGCAGGGTGATGTAGATGGAGAGGCAGAGCTCCTGAAGTGCAGCATGTTGGGGCTGTTTGGTTTTGTAGAAGCAATCCAAGGCTGCATTATAAATGTCCCTTCAGCCCTAAGGATGCCTTGTCTATCACTCATCTCTTGAAGAACTAACTTTATGTTAGGTAGCAAAGTATTTCTTGCTATGCAGAGGAAGATAAAGTTTTGCTCTCATGCTATCCCTTCTTGATAGCAGAAGCAAATATTTACCCTCTGTATCTCTGCAATATCTGTGGCGATGAGCTGCACAGAAAACCTCTAACAGAATTTCACTGACTCTTGCAGCCTGTTGAGCCTGGAAACTCATTCACTACCAAGCTTTTAACTACTTGGGGTGTTTTGTCCTCCCTTCCGCTCCTCAGGAGCAAGTTAATTTAAATGAAAGATGATTTACAGGGTTTCAAGATAACATTGTATATGTAAATATGTAAGTGTCAAATATCTCCAGACCTGATGGGAAGGATGATAAAGCCTGTGCTCTGTGCTGTGCAAATATGTAGTTTGGGACTGAGACTTGCAGCCAAACTCCCTCCCCAGCACATTCGCTTCTGCTCCCCACTATTGCTGCAGGGGATGCTGGAGAGGGGGACAAAAAGAAACATTTTACTGTTTCAAAGCTGCACCTTTCCTCCTTTCATCTCTTCTCTGCTTATCTCTCAATGTTCTTCAGACCCCCCTTTAAGGGGCAGATTAAAGAATGATATGGGAAAACAAAGAAAACAGAAGAACGTTTCATTTTAAAGAAATCTTTCTCAAGAGTGTCTGCTCTCAAATGCTTACCTTCAGATTTTCATTTTGTTGTTCTGGTTTTTTGTGTGTTTAAACACATTCCCATTGTCATAAACACTCCTGTTGCCATTTCCAGTGTCAGGAAGGGAGATCTGGTTTTGTAAAGGTACAATTATAAGGAGAAGCAGATGGAAGATAAAATGCTGGGTGAGATTTTCTGTCTGTCTAGTCACTGGCTCATTTATTGTCCCTCTCCATCTGTCTTTGCCTACCTTCCAAGACTGCATTGTGTATTTCTCTCACTGCTGCTAAGTGCCAGAGATTTTACTGAGCACCACACTCAGATCTGGCTACAGAGCTTACATCAACAAGACACAGTATTTAGTTTTACTGGTTGGGCTCATGCTTAGTGTTTCTTATTGGATTTTTTTTAAATATAGTTGTTCATGGGTTTGCAGAAGGGTTTTATGACAGGTTTACTGCGTAGTCCATCTTAACCAAAGATATGTTACCTACTGCCTGCTTCAGAGGGTTTTTCCTTTAGTGCTCATATCTTAACGTTTTGCAAGTTTTTAATCCTTAATCTCACTTTTCAACTGGCTTGCCTCTTGCTACTTTTTCATTATTTTCCTGAATAGGATTGTTGACAGGTGTTAAGGTGACTTTCCTGAGCTCTAAGCAGATCTCATCCTAAAGCAGATGTTGCTTCAGGAAGGATAGGAACTCTTGCCTGTGTCTGCCCAGCTGTGGCACGGAAATGCCAGTGCTCCCCTCCCAACTGCAAGTGCCTGAGGAAAGGACAATTAAACAGCAAGAGCTGCTGACTGCTTTACACACCATGCTGAGAGTTTTATAGTGCTGCAGCCTCAGAAAGGCATACAAAGCTGGTGGGTTTAAGCTCACTTGATATTTTTTCACATAAACACCAGTATTTTCAATGTGAGCGGGAAATCTGTGTAGGGATGTGTATAAATCAGAATGCAAAGTCTGTTGTTGGATTTACTGACAGCCTTAGGTTAAAAGACTGAAATGGCCCAAAGCAAAACCACTCAAATGTCATAGAATCCTGCTTAGAATAATGGAAATGTCCAGTGAGCTGCATGATGTGATGCTAACAATTCCTGCATATGGAAAAGGAGGTGTGACTACTGCAAAGGCAAGAGACAGCCTGAGGTGATGACCAGGTGCTGGTGTCAGGAGCTTTAAGGAGAGGCTATGGAAAATGACCAGGTCAGCTCTGCAGCTGAGAGGGGATGTGTGTTTTGATAAAAGATCGGGAGAAGGAGATAAGGGTGCTTATCTCCCCATGGTCAGGGCAAGATGGTCATTTTAAAGATTTAAAATACAAATCCCAACATCTTTCAACACCTACATGGGGTTACTGGTTTGTTCTCAGTGTGGTTCTTTTTTAACTGTTCATCCATTCATTCAGCCTTTCTCTGATTTATTGTCCTGATATAACAATTGTGTGAATTGGCTCCTCGAAGCTATATGAGATTTTAACAGATTCTCAGCCTTGGGGGGTGGAATCCTTCTTCCTCTCTATTTCCATCATCCTTGTCCTCTCTCCCCTCAAGGGCAGGTGCACTCATTTCCTCTGTTAGCTCTTTTTGTGAAACAGTTAAAGGCTGCAGGCATTGAATCAGCTCACCTGTGATATGCCACACAACCTTTGCAGCAATTGCACTGCTGGTGAGGAAAAAAAATTCATATGCAAGTTATTTCTCAAGACAAACCTCTCATTTACCATCTCAAGACAAATCTATTTCTTTGTGAAGCTTAAATGATTATCATTTTTCCCTCACTTAAGAAAGCCTCTTTATGCAGTAGACTTCAGTGAAGCCATTTGTGTAAAAATTATGGGAGCAAAAAATGTAGAATTAGAAACTTTCTTACTAGAAAAAAAAATTGCTGGGTTTGTTGTCTTGTTTTGTTTTGTTTTTCCTCTCTAAGCAATTATTTTATTGGAGTACAACTGGAAGTTCCTCAGAACTTCTTTCTGGAAAGAGTAGTTCCATCCTGATCATTCCCACATGTTTTGTAAAAAGAAATAGCTGTCTGTACTCAATTTGTTTCAACAATATGCATTTAAATATTCATTATATATTTAGAGTGGACACAGGCACAACATGTGTCCTCATGCCTTGTAACTAAATGCTTTTCCTGTTTTCTGGCCAGTTCCATGCCCTCAGCTTTTCAGAGATACCATCCTGTTGAAACCTTAGCTGAAGTGTTTTCTTTCCTGCCTTTTTATAACATTTCAGTGGTCTGGGTCCTGAATTATAACACATTCCTTTTGTTATTTTATTTTTAAAATTGTATCATCACTCCAGTGCTGCTAATATGTACAGAGTGGAAAAGAAAGGGACCTAGAGCTTTTCTTCCAAGCCTGGCAACACCAGGCAGGAGATTGGCATTGGCACAGGCTGTTCTCCAAATATTCTCCGTGGTACGCCTGGTGAGAGGAGTCCCTGGTCTGCGCAAAAATACCACAGCCAGCTCCTTTGCCATATTCCCTTAGGGAATCTGAGGACAGAGGGAAATTTTGTGTAAATTCTGCTGCACTTTGACTGTCTGGGGGTGGGGATGCCCTGTTGGAGCCCCCTTCCCTGGGTCACACAGGCTGGCTTGGCTCCCTCCCTGTGAAGACTCAAAAGCCTCATTGCCCCGTAGTGAGGCACAGCTCACGTTTCCTGTTCCCTTTGTCAGAGAAGGGAATGTTTCTGTTCTGAGAAATGCACTGGATTTTCCCTCAATTGTTTCTGAAAGAGGACGACAAAGGCATTGCACTGTCAGGTAGGCTGATTTCCCAAGCCCACGCTTATCTGGCAATAAATACTTGGATAGGAGTAAGATGACGTTACGAAATTGAATCTTGGTACCTCAACAGATGGTAATAAGCAGCCTAAATATGAGGTGAGTGCATCAGATGTTTGACTTGACTCTGAGAAGAAGATTTATGCAGTTATATTCTACCTGAAAAGGAAATACCTAAATACCTTTCCTAATCTAGATCTGTGCCACATTAACTTTCAAAGGCAGACAAGATCTCTGCTGCACTCTGATGAAGATTATTGGTTCTCCTGAGCCAGAAGGCATGTAAAAAGTGACAAAAGGGAATAGGCTTCTATTGAATTTACCAGACAAGTTGATAAATTTTATGTGAAAAGGGAGGTTGGAAGTATAAATATGTTCTACATCCTTTCCATGACAGGCTATGGAATATTTATTATAAATGGAGTCATAAAGCAGGAATAATCTTCCCCATGACCTCACTGTGACAAACTGGCTTTCTAATTCTTGCTGAGTGCTGATTATTGCTTGGCTAACACTCTGAGCTGAAGATGAAGCATGTGCTAAGTTGCAAGAATTCTTACAAATAGGCTGAGCTAATTCCAGAAGGGCAATTTTAAGGACACATTCATGTTTTTACTTGCTGGAGTACTTTTTTCTTAAGGCACATGAGTAGATCCACAGATGCTGAAAACCTTCAGGCAAACAGCATGAATGCAATTGCTCATTTATGCATTGTGCAGTGCCTGGTGCAGGGAAGCAGTGGGATTACTGGCATTGCTCACAGGCTAGGAAAGGCACTCTCATTAAACACCTTTTGGAGGTGATAGCACTTGTAAACGTGCTTCAGTTTTCATTAACTCAGAGAGGATGCTGCTGGTGAAGGCAGCAGACAAATGCACAGGTATAATATGAAGGAGTAGAGTTAAGGGGTTCCTTGTTGAGTTTTATCACCTGCTGGAAGCATTTGAAGTGTTTATGTGTTTATGGAGACTTTGCTCATGGAAGGAGACAAGGATCCTGCTTCTCATAGCAGTGCAGCTGCTGTATGTACATCTACAGTTCTTTCAGAGGCTGAGGGAGGCCTACAGGGATCTCAAATAAAAAGTCATTAATTGAAGAATTGTGCCATCCGTCATGCAAGGTTTCCCCTATGGATCATCCTGATTTTTCCACCATGACCTGAATTAAGCCAAGGGTACTTCTGGTGTGCGTTTGGTTTTCAGCAAAGAGTCTCCAGAAGTGTCTGACTCTAACCAGAGCATCTCCTCCCCAGACCAGAACCAAAGCCAGCCCTCCTGGTGTGCCTGGCATGGACTCTGCTCTGCTGGGGTTTACCCTGACACATTTTAATCCAGCAGGCAGCTCATGCCACTCAGATCTACCTGAACAGCTGGTTCCACACCTCCCTCATGCCCCATGATGTGCTTTTCCAACCCCCTCTTTCCCCAGCTCCTCTTACACAGCCTCCAGCTCCAGCCAGGCACCTCAACAAGGTCTTTGTTCCCTTGTTTTCAGGGCCTGTTAGTGGCAGCTTTTTGCAGCTCTGTTCCACAGCCCTCCTGATGTGCAATTACAGCAACAAGGGGAAAAAAAGTAAAAACTTTCCAGGTAGCTGCTACTGAGCAGCAAGGATAGCACACTTCTGAGGGTGGTTGTTTATAGCATTTCTTCTAGTAGTGCCCAAAAAACATATAAAGGAAGGATTTATCCTTCCTTTTGTAATAACCTAAACACCTGTCACTTGCTTTCAAAGATTTTCCATATGACATAAGACTTTCTCCAGGAGTTATTCTACATCTCCCCATGCAGTTGGCTTCTGTGATAACAACAATTCACTGCTGAAATTGGGACCACTGAGGGAGATCAGTGGAGGGAATTGTCACACATGGAGAGTGTAAAACATCAATGGAATGAGCAAATATCTCTTTTAAGTTCTAGATGAGCTGTGGGAAGTTTTTCTTCTGTGAAGTTTCACAGACAGCCTGAATTTAAATCTCCTAAATCTGTGAAAACAGAGACAGAGGTTGGGCGCTTTTTTTGTCTTACCAAAAATACGAGACTTTCTTCAAAACTAGATAGGCTCGGCATTGAACAACACTGACAGAGAGAAATGCTGTCGGCAGGCAGCAGTGGTGTTCGTTGCCTCTGAGCATTGAATTTTTATCCATGCCAGCACACCACTCCTGCAGGCAGTGGGAGTGAACAGCAGCTCTATCCCAGCTTCAGGTGAATCAGCCTTCCTCCCGTTTTACAAAAGCTGTGACAACTTTGTGTCTCAGAGGTTATTTTCATGAAAATGGAACAAATCAGGTTTTTCCTAGCAAGTCATGCAGCAAATGTAAGGGTTTGTTTCTTGTGTTCTTGATATAGCTTTGCCCTGCCTGCAGAGCACCTCTGGCCAGCTGTGCTGCTTTGGTGTGGTTGGTGCAGCTCAACTGGATTTGTCAAAAAACTCCAGCAAATCTTCATTAAATTTATGTTCTTGTGTATCTCGTGTTCACAGGACAACACAAACATTAAAAACATAACCACCTGCTTTCTGCTGCCATTGGTTTTACATTTACATCCATTGCATACTTTACATACACTACATCGCCACATGCTGTCAGCAGGTCAGATTTGAAAAATGAAACCATAGTAAAAGAATTTCCAGTAAATGTTTAATTTACTGGCCGAAACATAAAATAGGCCTGGGGATGTTCTGCCAAGGTACAATGTGACTCCTGTAAAATGGCTTCACTCGGACATCAGAGGTGAATTTCTAGTACTTCCATGCTTCAAGATCCCAGCAGCTTCAGCTGTAATTCCATGTTCTTGCCTGCCCTTAAAATTAAAGAATAAACCTGCAGTTAGTTAATCAGGGATAGAAACAATAATATAATCCAAACTCAGGGTTATAAAAGGTCAATGAAGACTTATAAGGGAATGTTCTGTGGTTAAAGATGTGGGAAGCAATAAAATCCACCAAACTGTCCTGTGCAACAGAATTCATGGCTGCAGTTTTGCCAGTGTGCTTAGGAGATTTTCCAGAGGCTTTGGGGGATACCAAATTTCACTTTACAGGGGTTGTTCAGGGGAGATGATGGAGCAGTTCCTTCTAAATTGAGACCCTGGAGAGATATTTTTGCTCTGAATCATTAAAGGTTAAACTCATAATCACAAAGATATTCAATCAAGTCCTACCCTTATTTTTAAACCACAGAAAGATGGATGCAGCTTAATGGTTATTCACATGAGAAGTCTGCTATTCTTCCAGGGGTATAGAAAGCTGGTTGGCTTTCAGTTCCTTGGATCCTTTCCCTCCCTGACAAGACCTTACACTTCATACAGCAGAGCAATGGTATTGAACAAATTGTCAAATGAACAGAAGCCCTAGAACAACTGCAGCTATGCCTGAACCTATCACCATTGTTTCCCCAAGCTTTAATTCTGCAAAATCTTGCAAATTGTCTTAAATTCTTGTAATTTTTACGTCTTATGGCCATTAAGGGGCACTCCATGAGGTGATTCTGGTGACAAGGTTGTGTCAGAACAGATGATCATGGAGGGAAAAAACCAACAAGCTCTGAATCAGGCTTCACAGAGATGTTCCACCAGAGCAGGTGTCTGTAAACAGGAGCAGGGCTCACACACTCCCAGAGACCTCTGGATAAACAACACAGACACACTGCTCCAGGGGTCAGGTACTTGGGGGGACTTTTCTAGGGATCATCACTGAAAAGGTGTTAAATACACAGTGTAGAAAATAGTGCCACACAGGTGTTTCCTGAGGGGAAAAACATATTTGCACAGTTAACACAGAGAAAATATATTTCATACATCCCCAAGAAGCAACATCTTCTTCATAGTCTGACAGGGATGAATTTTAGTTGTGCCTGTTTCTCTTGTCTGGGCACTGTCACAGAACACCAGGGCAGCAAATCCTCCCTGGGTGCAGAAGAGAGGAGGAAGGAGGTTTGTGGAGGCACAGCCTGAATTTGTCAGGATCTCTGCAGCTGGGGTGGGCCCACCTTCCTTTTGGGGATGTCCTGCGGCTCTGCTGAGCTGCCACCAGGACTGAGCCCCTCCTGCCCCCAAGGAAGACAGAGAGATCTGAGTTCACACTCCACTTGCTGGGCTAACTGCAGACCTGCTGCTGGCTGTGAGGGGATAAAGGGGCTGGAACTCTCCTCTGGAATGAATAAATAAATAAATACTGTTTCTGTTTCTGTTCCTGTTCCTGCACAGGTTTGGTGTGAAACCTCTGTGCACATGTTCAGCTTCCGCACAGAATCACAGCAGACATGCAGACCAGCTCTTGGGGGCACGGGGAGTAAGAAATCAGCAAAACCCCAGCCCCACATGTCTGGGGCATTCAGGACCAGAGCTCTGAGGGCTGGAGGACAGTAAATTCTTAACAAAAAGGGATAAACTGGGACACAGGAGCAGCAACCAGTGTGAAAGGGAAAGGAGGGAGCCCAGCAAGGCATCCCAGTGTGAGCCGAGTGCTTGTTGAGAGCTGGGCCGTGTGAGCGAGGAAGATTTTGAGTGAGACCTAATTAAAATCATCTGGCCCTCATGAGAGAGGTTTCTTTTCCATGCAATTATTTTTGTGTGTGTCAAGGATATTTAATTAGGCATGTAGAGCTGATGTTTCTAAGAGGAATTCAAAGCACATCCATAGCTATTTTTAATATGTTATTACATTGTTAGACTTGGGAATTACAAACACTGCAAGTCCATAAGAACAAAAAAACTGCATGGCCAAGGCTGCAGCAGTGGATCAGGACTGACATGATCTGCAGCCCAGGCAGCTCTCTGTTTTGGTGGAGTTTTGGGAGACAATAAATATCCAAGTAAAAATTCTACAGCGTCCCAAACCAAGCATCGTCATCAGGGTTTCTTTGTCTCCTCTATGACCTTCTCACCCCCCTGCAGCCAATCTGTGGCATATTGAGACTGGATGGAACTCTGGAGAACCACAGTTTTGATAAGGTTTTCCACTAGTATCTTCATTTTTTGTTTCAGATAATTGGGTTTTTTTTTTACTTTTCCTTCCAGTGATCCCATTCATAAGTAGAGACCATCTGGGAACTTCATAGCAAAAGGCAATTTAGCCAGCAGAGGTTAATAGGGAACCACTGGACTGATGAGGTGCTGACTCTGGCTGCTTCATTATAATTCCACACATTCTGTGTCCTTCTAGCACAGGGAGGAAGTTGCATGTTGTGGCTCTGTCAGTGCCCAGAGCATGAGACAGTAAGTGTGTAGCTTTGTCAGACATCTCCCTGGAGTAACTTTGCAAAAGCAAACTCCAAAAATCATACCTGAATGTTTTTCCTGTAGATCCTTATGTCTGAGGGCTTTCCCCCCTCCCACCCCCCCCCCTTTTTTTTTTTTTTTTCCATACAGCTGGAATTCAGCACACACAATTAGCAAATACAGGTGCTGGTTTTGAGGAGAACTGGACTCACAGTTACTCTTTTCTTTCTCAAATGAATTCCTGCTAATTTCACATCCCCCAGACAAATTTGACTTTAGCAGAAATGGCCCAACACAGCACAAGAGTGAGGCAGGTTCTCCTTGCCAATCCCCAGGAACACTGGTGGAGTCCCCATCCCTGGAAGGGTTCAAAACCTTGAGGATACTGCACTTGATGGCTTAATGGTGAACATGGTGGTGGTACTGGGCTGACAAAAGGATTTGGTGTTCTTAGAAGCCTTTTCCAATTAATGATTCTATGAATCTCTCTATCCCTCCAGACTCTGCCCCTTTTTTACATTGCATGTTGTCCATGATGCCCTCTTTTCAGTTAACAGAAATGTTTTGATTTAGCAATGGGTATGTCAGAAAAAGGTGAGGTACATATATATACACATATGTGTGTGTGTGTGTGTGTGTGCATGTACATAAATAAAACCATACACATATACTTGTTCCTGAATGAAATTCTGAAATTCACTTAAACCTCAGACATCTTTTTCAATAGTTGAGCTCTCCCAAACTTTACCTTCAGGGATGATAAATCTTGTCTCAGTAACTCAGTAACTGAAGCATCCTTTAGCTCTGCTACTGCCCTGACTGAGGTAAAGCCCCTCTGCATTTATGGCAAAGTTTGGCACTGCTTTAGCACTGTTTTAGCTCTGTTTTAGCACTGTTTTAGCTTTGTTTTAGCACCGTATTTGTGGTGCAACTGCAGCCTCGGTGGGAATTGCCGGGATTTCCTTGGACTGATTCCTCTCTAAGCTCACTAGGTGGCTGTCTAAGAACACACATGGTCTGTGCCCTGCTCTGCTCCTGCTCCCTTACCCGCTCTGCGCTGCAGGGCAGCCCCTCCTCAGGCACCCAGTGCCACTGCCAGGGCAGGGATGAGCAAACCAGCCCCACACCCCTGGGCACCAGATCCTTTTGGTTCAACAGGTTTTGTTCTCTAGGGCAGAATTATGTATTTATATCAGGCGAGTTCAAGCCTTGCCTGAATGAGTTCCTCATGATTTTTCAAATTCTATGTGGTATTCCTAGGAGTTAGGTAAAAATAAAGTGCATTATGAAGGCTGCTTTTTTCTTCCACTAAACTAGGACAGTGAGTCAAATCAGCTTCCAAAATCTGGAAATTCTGGTTTGCATGTGAGGGGACAGACTGAGAAAAAATCTGTGCTGTTCACTGAACACTCTTCATGTCCAAGCCCTTGTTACCAGATGTGGCTTGAGTCTGGCCTGTGTGCACTGATGCTGTGTGGTTATGAATCCTTTAACCTAAGGGAAATTATTTCTGATTAAGATGAAAATTGGACCCCAAGGCTCAGGCTGAGCTGAACTTCGGGCATGTATCTCAGTTTTCCAATGCTTTTCATTGGAAACCCTGACTTAGGAAGGAAAGTATGCATGGATCTATCTCCAGTCTATGTGTCATCCTTTTGTCTTCAGTTCTGCAGACTATAGAGCAGGGAATTAGACCACACAGCAACGAATGCATCTCTCCAGAGCATCTCTGGATCCGACTTGCATGGTTTGTGCTCCTCTGGACTACCCCAGGAAGAGGAGGCAGGGAATTGGCAGTGTCTTTGTCTCTTTGCTTTACTGGGATTGCAGCAGACCTCAATTGGCACATGGGAATGCTCTTAATTGCTTATGCATGGAGAAACGAGGGAGAGGACGGGAGAACAGAAAGGAATATAAACGTTATCTGTACTTAATCAGTGTTTTCCCATCACTGTGTTTTCAACAGGATACTTACATTCCATGAAACAATAATTTTTCTTTTAGTTCAGCCTTGTTGAAAAACCCAGATTTACCTGACACTTTAACAGTTTTCAGTTGGAAACAGTGACATGAGATACTTAGTCTGAGGGCTGGGTCAACTCCATATCTTCCAGAAAATCTCAGACTGTGAAATAGTTTGTTTCCTGTCATCAGGACACCAAATGCTGATGTACAACTCTCCAGGGCCTTCTGGGAGTTGTAATTCCCTTGTTCTCTGCCCAGCTCTGGTATTTTTTGGCACCTTACAGCTACACAATACCTTTCCCACGTGCAGAGAAATCCATAGCTTTAAGCCCTCATTTGCCATAAATCTTAATTTGCATATTGCAGGTTTAGCTGAAATAATAACAAATTGCCAAAATGTTTTTGCCTGGCCGTCAGGCAAATTTGAAAGTTGAATTCTTGGCTTGGAGTCGGCCAGATTAATATGGAACACTAAAGCACGATGCTGGAGCTGATCAAACCGTGCAGCCTTCACCTGAGGGGAATTTTTCTCATGGAATTCATAAAAATGTCCTTATTTTCTCTTGATTAGATCTGACTGTTAAGGTTTAAATAGAAAGCAGCAACTTTTACGTGGACAGCAGTGGGAGCTTTGCTGTTCCAAAGCCATAACTTTTAATCAGCACAGCTCCCTGTCAAAGTGGATTATCCCAGGACACTTCACAACCCACTCTGCTCCCACCCCCCGATGGCTTCAGGGGGGAGCTCTGGAACAGAAGGAGGGAAGCAGTGGAAAAGGGGATGCAATTGTCCGAGAGAGACAGAGCTATGTGCCAAAATGTCTGAAGGTTTCAGGACAGTATGATTCTCACATTATTGGTACTTTATTTTTTAATCAACTGCTGTTTTTAAAAAGGCAAACCCACTGTTTGCCTTCCTCTTCTATGTAGTTAGTGTGCCATAGTAAATCAATTTGGAAGCTGAGGTGTAAACCCTCCTTTCAAAGAGTCCTTTAGTGGTGGAGGATGCTGGCTGGGATCCATCCAGCAGGCATGAGGTTCAGAAGGTTAATGAGAAGTTCAGGGAGGAGCATTTACAAAAGCCAGCACCAAGAACAACCCAGTTCTTGCAGCACTCTCTTATTGGGCAAAGTGGGATTGTGCAGTCTAGGAAGCTGGGGAACTGCTTTAGTGTGGCAGTTTCCTGGTAAGAAGACATAGCAGGTACAGAATAGTTTGGGTGGTTTTTGCACCTTAAATTTGTTCCTTATATAAAACAAGGTCTAGATAAACAGCCTGTAAATATACAATGTACCTTATATATTGTATACTTACAGATTAGAAGCCTGATTAGAGGAATCTCTGAACTAAAAGAAGAGTCTTGGTCTCTCCCAAAGTCACAATCTCCCAGCAGATCAGGGCTGTTAGCAGGATGATGACACATTAACACCAGGAGCCCACAGCACTTGCCCTTATACAGACATGAGGTGTGAGTTGTCCCTGCCCTGAATAAAATGAACCTTTTTACCAAGGGGATACTGGATATAGTGACCTGGTGGTTAAAGGGCTGAAAGTTACCACTGGTTTTAGTAAATCCTCTCTCTGACCACAGCAGGCTGCTATGTCAGATGCGTAGAATCAAGAATGAATCCAAATAGGATCCACTTTTCTGTTCAACTTCTCCTTTTCCTTCCTCAGCACACTTGCAAAACTACCTTACAGCAGAGCCAATACTGCAGGTCAAAGATTCAAAATCACAGGAGATTGCAGAAGAGGTTAAAATACTTGCACCAATATCCAGAATCTCTCCAGGGTGACCCTACTGAGGCTTTCCAGTACCTAAAGGGCTCCAGGAGAGCTGGA
Source organism: Cettia cetti (assembly GCA_013401135.1). Classification (NCBI taxonomy): domain Eukaryota; kingdom Metazoa; phylum Chordata; class Aves; order Passeriformes; family Sylviidae; genus Cettia; species Cettia cetti. The sequence continues at coordinate 81,900 of VZUI01093245.1, read as the reverse complement.
GGGGGACTTTGGACAAGAGCCTGGAATGACAAGACACTGGGGGAGGGCTGCCCACTGCCAGAGGGCAGGGAGAGCAGTTCTGTGAACTTCTGCATCCTCAGAGGAAGGTTTTTCCCCAGTGCTCTCCCCCAGCCTGCACTGAGGCATGAAGCACAGGTGCTTTAGCTCTGCCTCACTGCTCATGCCACTGCCTTGCTGTTACCTTACTCTGCCTTGCTCCTCAGTAGCAAGGCTGGTGAAACTGGGCAGGATCTCAAGGATGTGCAGGTTCCAGGGCAGAGTCACAGTGCTGAGGAGCAGTGGAATGGCTGATGAGTGGGGCAGGTGCACAGCGTGCCTCAGGGGGCTCAGTCTTTGTGCCAGCCTGGGGAGCTGCACTGCTCTGCTCCCCAGTCCATGTGCCAAATGTCACACAGCTCTGCTGGAGCTGGAGATTAGCAGGCTAATCCTGACACTTGATTTTACCTGAACAATAACCTCGTGCCAGGTTCAATGATTTTCATTATGAGTTCCATTGCAACTGAGAAACAACAAAACAAAAAGTCAGCATTGGCTGTTAAGTGGCCACAGGACACGAAGCCAGCTGAGGTTTGTGTGACGTGGTCAGTGGGTATCACAGCCCCTTACACTGCCTGACAGCCTCAATCAATAGCTGGATGCTTTTCAGATGAGATGTTCCAGTTTGTTTGTACACATTTTGAGGTTTGCAACTAGTATTTTGGAAGTGGGCACCAAACCCCTTAGAAGGAAGTTGCAGGAAATGATACAGTGGGAAGAAGTATATCCTATATTTAATGGGAGAGAGCTGTGTTTACAGCCTGTCTGTGCTGGTTGATTTTTCCCCACACACCAGCAGAGCCCAGACTCATGGAAGCTCTCAACAACTTGGCATCTGCAGTTTATTTTTACCTGAGCTGATGAGCTTTCTGCTGACAGGCAATATCTCTCTAAGAGTGAAATGTTCTGATCCACTTAAAATATCAATGGAGAGAGCTTGTACTGTTTTAGTCTTTGAAAGTGAAAATTCCTTTAACAGATATCCTGACTGTCTTCAACTAATCTAAACAGAAACAGTAGAGGACCATCATTGCCATGGAAGCGGAGTGTTGGTAGGGCATTCCTGCTGTGGGAAGAATCCCTTCAGTTTGTCCTATCAGACAGACCAAATTCAGATGTTGTGCTGATTTGAGAAGGTCCCAAAGAAAATCCCCAAAAATGAAATTCTTGGGTATGCTTTCCTCCAAAATCTCTCTGGTCTCCACAGGTGAGAGCTTCACAAGTTTCCTGTAAAAACCCATTCATAGTCCTCTTGAATGAGCTTTTTTTGTCAGCTTTGCTATGTTATTATGGAAGGATTAGTGGACATTATCACAACAGAACATAAAAAATTAATGTTTGGCAGCCCAAGGGATACTAAATATCTGTCATTATTTGCAGTAGGCACACGGCAGTGTTGAGGTTGATATGTATGGTGACAACAGCTTGATTTAATGCTTACAAAGTAAGCCTAGAAGTTAGAACTTAGCTGAAGGTTCCTGCCTCCACTGGCAGAATCCAGAAATAAAAACAGGTTCTGTTCACAACTGAATAATTCTTATTTTTATTATACTTAACACAAAGTACATAAAATATTTAGTAGCCTGAAGCATAGGCCCCATAATAGACATTTTTCTTCAGGGAACATAAGGAAAACTGCTTTTGATGTTACTACATTATCTTGTGAATTGAGGAATTCAGATTTTGTCTCTGGCTCAGCCCAGCTGGCAAATGTTTGCTCTCCTTCCCTTAGCCCTGCCTGGTGTGTGCTGGCTGCTGGAAGGCCAGAGTGTGTTTCTGATGCCCTGTGCTCCAGGCACAGGCTGTGGCTTCCCCTGGCACTGTGGGGCAGATGCTGTCCATAACCTCCTGCACCAGAGCCCTTTGCAGGGCTGAGGATCAGCTCAGCCCCACTGCCCCTCTGCCCTGACCGTGCTCCTGGGAAGCTCCATGTGAAGGACTCCAGAGTGTGATCCAAGGACACACTCCAGCCCAGCCCAGCCCTGGGGATGTCCTGAGGAGCAGGGGATGAAGAATCCCCACAGTGGTGGTGCACAGTGCACAGGAAGCCTGCAGGGAGCACAGCTTGATTTGGCTGATGTTCACACAGCAGTGCCTGGCACCTCCTGGAAGCTGCATCTCCTTATTTCAGGACTTTTCTTTGACGAGAAGGAGGCTTACTGCTCTGCCAAATCCTCACTTCTCAGTCCCCAGCAGCTGGCAGGTGAGTGATCCACGTGGATTTCCCTCCTCTTGGGACAGACCCTATCTTGGCTGGGACTCAGCACTGAACACACCTCATTTCTGCTTTCAAAGCAGTGCCAGGATAAAGTTCCTCAGTGTTGCTCCTTCAGATCTCACCTGCACAGAGCTGCCTTGGGGATGTCCTGTACTGTCCACACAGACAGTGAGCCACCAGCAGCATTTTTCCTCCTAATCACCATGAGCTCCCTAATAATGTGATTTTTTCCTTGGTTTCTTGTGGCACACTCAGGACTCTGAGCCCCTCCTGACCTGCGCACACAATGGCAGCCCAGTGGCTCTGTTAGGCTGCACTTCAATTACAATAGAAATAATAATGTTAATTTATTTGCTTGATGCTTTTGAATAGGACTTGCTGAAAAATAAAGGAAATAGAGGATGTGGATCAGGTTACCATAAAACCACATGCAGTGAAACATTCATCTGTCTCCAGCATTTCATGTCTTCTGGGCATCTGAGAGAGTTGAGTTTGATTTACACAATCAAGCTATTCATTAAATATCTGTTTGAGTTTTGGGCAGATGCATCCTTTACCTGAGTGATGAAATCTGAGCAGAGGAAATTGAGCTATTCCTTTGTGAAAAGACCTCATTCTGCTTTAGAAAGTGAGCCTTGCAGCAATACACTTCCAGAGAACTGCCAAGCTTTGTGTACCAAATACCGTTGTAAGGGCTCAGCAATAAAACAGTTGTGGACTTGGGGGGGATCCAAGCACACAATAGCACATCTTTATGCAATATTTCCTCTTTCAGCATCCCCCTCCAACCCTGTAATTCGCTGACAACCATGGGTTCATTTTAATTCCAAAATCCTAGCCCCAAACACTAAGCAGTTTATAGTCTGAATTCCTGTGTGGGCATATTAATTATTTAAATCACTGGTCCAAACCTCGTTCCAAAGAGCTCTTGCTGGGAGTCCTTCAGGAGCAGAGTGATCTGTTATTGCTTACTGGACTGTAGTGTGTGTCAGAGGCATCTCAGTACTTCTATCAACAGCCCTCTGGATATCTGGCTCTTGTGAGAGCACTGAGTGCCTGTGAAGGAAGGGAAACGCACCAATATATGTTGGAGAATATATCTGAAATGATCAGAGAAATGATACCCTCCCTCCTAGGGACTGCTTGGAAAGTTCTTAGCCAGTTTTAGAGAAACCAAGTATCCCCAGGGAGAGGGGAGAGGCTGGAAAACCTCCTGCTCTGTTGAGTGAGGCTCCTTATCTTGGATATCACCTTGCAGATAAAGGCAGGGAAGGATCCTGCTGGTTCTGGGATACACAAGGTCCCACTGTCTTTGCTGAGAGGAGTGAAAGCTCAGGTTTGTCTGGCACATGTATTGTTGTGTAATTTAGCTTTCGTGTTGTCAAACAAATAAAACCATGGGGTTTTGCCCTGTTTTGCCTTTTTGGGCCCAATTTCCTGATTACACAGCAGCAGAAAAACAGGATGACCTTCTCCTTATGAGATAATCAGCAAACATGCAGGGGAGTGCACACAGCACTTATAACACTTGATATTTACTTATAACCTCCATATTTTATTCATGAATTTTACAATTCCAAATATAATGAAACAGTTAGAGTATTTTATTACAAAGCTTATAAAATAATTAAATATTACACTTATAGTTCTTGCTTTTTTTACACCATAATTCATACTTTGTGACACTACCATCTTCTTTCCTCAGTTCTCACTTAAGGAAGTGAGCAAAGAAATATAAAGGAAAAGCTATGCATTAATAAATTAATTATTTTACATCAAATAATAAAAAGGACACAATTATAAAAACAAAACAAAAACAACCCTTGTGGTTTTCCTAGAAAAAAGGTTATAATTACACAATGTCCAATATCAAGACAGAGCAGTGTACGTTGAGATATGTTTCCAATCATTTCCTGAAGTATCACAGAATACATGTTTTTAATTTAAATTGTTTCAGAAGGAACTGCTAATTTTAAGTGACCACTGTCTGGCATTAGTGCTGAGCTGGCTAATCCTACACTGAAACCATACTTTAAAAAAAGCACCCAAACTGAACTACATTCATCCAACAAAGTTGTGGGATTGGGTGGAATTAGATAAATATGTCCCTCATAGGCACTCCCCAGAAAATTACGGTAGGACACAGCTCTGTCTGGGAATGGGTTTGGCAGATAGGCTGGGAGTTTTTAATGCAGAAACCTCCTGAATGGCACCATTTGATACATGGTGCCACCAAACATCTCCATACTGAATAGCCACAAATATCAGCATGTTGACAATTCTTTTGTTTGCTGGTGGATTCTGAACTAAATACAAGTATTAGGAGAGTGTATAAAAATACAATTGACTTTTATTTGGTAAGAGTAAATAATCCACTTATCTTTTCATGCTTTTTTTTGTGTGTAATGTGAATAAATAACTGTTTAGAGAAGTTCAGAATGAATTAATGGACTGTAATAGTCTTGTTATTTCCTTTGGGTAATGGATGAATCAAAATTTGCAGAGAGATTTGAGATTAGAAGACATTCTTCAGTATCTTGGCATTCAAACAATCTATCTTCTGAAACAAAACTACTTTAAAATATCAAGCTTAAATTTTAAAATTACATATCTAATGAGCTTAGAAAGTTGAAAACATAACCATTGAGCTCAATCAATCCGAGTTCCTTGAGTTAGTTGAAATATGAAATTCTATTTTACTTGTAACACAGCAATATTAAAAGTCCAAATATTCTAATGCTGAATATTTCTAGGAATACATTTCAAGTTACTAGTTAATCACCTCTGAGTTTCTACACAAAGCAGAAAATGAACTCTTCAAAAATTATAAAAACATTAGCATGATGCACAACTTGCTTTTCCAGCAGCAAGTCTGGTAGAGAAGCACCATAATATCTTTGTAGTGCACTATTTTCTTCTGGTGGCCACACGTGTGACACTGCCTTCTCCAGCCCTCAGCCATGGATGTCCTCTGGGGCAGCAGCTTCCTCACCCTGGGACAACAGTCACCAAAAATAGGAAAGGACACGCTTCTGGTGGTGTGCTCTGTCCTGCTGCCACGCTGCAGCCTTCCTCCTGCAGCTCCCACTCCCTCCCGCTCTGCATTCTGGTAAATCAGCCAGAAAAGGCTCTCCCTTGCCTTAATGTCTTCCTTGTAACATGTGACAGTGCAAAATGACACTTTTAAAGAAAGAAGAACTTCCCCTCGAGTCTCAGTGTTCAAGTGATCCATAGTACCCTGTGCTTTAGTGAGGTCAGCAAATTAAGAAAAAATAAGAAAGAAACATTCCTTTTTCAACATATATCCAACAATTACTGTACCTCAGACATTCCCTTAGAAAAAATGTCTCTTCCATCAGTGGTTTATGTGGCACCATGTCTTGCCTCAAAGCAGAGATAATTCCAACATACAGTGAAGAAGAGAATCCTGTCACTGAAGGGTTCAGATAACACGCTGCTATCAGTTCTTCTTCGTACATGATTTACAACATTGCTTGCCATAAAATTTGTGGTTACAGACACCATGCTGGGGCACCAGATGACACCAAGTGAAGAAATCCACACAAGAAGGATCATCTGAAGGAGAGAAACCCAAGCAATATGGTAAGACTGTGTTTTAGCAAGTCTGCAAGTCGGGAAATAGTCCCACACCCTTGTATGCCTTTGGTAAACTTAAAAACACGATGGGTGAATCAATTCAAAGGAGAGGAAACATGAATGAGCTTTCATCTCAAAAATTACTAGTTTCTTGCTTTACTTTAGGAGCCATTAAATTCTTGTTAAGAGATTTGATAACTTGTTTGAGATAAAGCTAATATTATAGGAGGGTCAAAAGCCAAAGGAATTAAAAAATTTGAATCAGACTTCGTAGCTCAGGAAGAGAAGAGGAAGTTCCACATGAGAGGATAAAAAAAGCCATCTGCATTTACATCTCTGATTACAAATGTTGTTCCAAAGTCAGGTACTCACACTGAAGAACCTGCTCCATATTTGACACCAGTTGCTGGATGCATCATCATCACCACGAGGAGTTTACCTGCACACAGTCCCCACAGACCCAGAATGCCTGGGCCCAGCACCAAGTGCTCTGCTCTGTGCTTGCATTCCTGCATTTCTGGAGAGACTTCTTTGTCTGCCTTCCACTCCGCAGGGAACCTCAGAAATCTCTTGTCTCAGACACTTCAGCTAGGTGTCATGGGTCTGGCTTTTAGGACTTGGACTATGCCATGTTGGCAAACTCTGAATTAACCACAATGGGAAAAGAGATTTGCTTACCATGGTTAGTTCTCAAAAGCTCAGCTTTTAATTACAAATAAGCCAAATTATATTTTTCTATTAAAATCCCATTACTCTTTAATTTATGTACAGACATCATTAATACACACAGCTCCATTGCTTTGAAAGCACCTCGTAGCTGCTCTCTCTCCAGTTCTGCAGTGGATGTTTTATGTTTCTTTAAAAGAGGAGAGTGATGATTCATATGGGTGATTTATAAACAATTCACTGAGAGAGCAGTAAGACTCAATGGGGTTTAGCAAAATTTATAGCTGAACTGAAATCTCCTGCGAGCATGGGAAAGGACTTCGTTCAATCCTCAGAACTACTGTTTACACGGTCAATAAAAGGAATTTACAAGGAGACTGAACAAAAATCTAGCCACCACTGTCTGCATTCTCAGATCAGTTACTGAGTCACAGCACATAAATGCTCCCTCACAGAGCATAGGCAACTTCTGCATGTTCCATGGGCCAGGAGGCATCTCCATCTCTCTATAGCAACTTCTTTGGTTTTAGCACCACTGCTCTTTTTTTATTCCCTTTTATATGATGGCAAAGGTGATTTTTTTTAATGCCTTTATCACCCTCAAATTTATTTGAATGAAAAATAAAATAATTTTATAATACTAATTCTTTTTAAAAATGCCATTTTTTCCACAAGCTTGTCTTGAAATTCTAATGGTAGGGAAAGAAAATACAGCTCTTGAGCAGGAACTGGGGAGCTCAGGACTGAACTGCAGCTTCCCACTCCACAGGGCTGCCTCTCTGTTCTGCATGGAGTGTCAGTAGGGAGCCAGCTGGGAGTTTAGCACCAGCCTTCCCATCCCTTCACCTGCTGCCATCAGACAGAACTTGGGAGGACCCAAAGAGATGAAAAGCACACACCACACAAAGGAAGGAAAGCTGACCTGATGAAGACAGGAAGGAGCTCTCCTGCCATGAAAGGGTAAATTAAAAATTAAATAAATTACTGTTTAAAAAAAAAGGTATAAGCACTGAGGAAGCCATGTTAATGAATCTTTATGCCCCCTTTGAAGATCAGAGGGCAATGCTAATATTGCAGAGGTATGGCTGAAATTAGGACCTAGTCCAAGGACTACTGGAAGGAACACAAAGAGTCCCACAAAATTCAGAGATCAGGTGGAGATCAGGCAGTCAGGTCCTTATTTCTATTTACCCAAGTATTTATAAGTTGCTTAGATTTTCGTTCATTTGAAGCAGCTGGATTTACTTTGAGTTACGGTGACCGTAACTGCATCTAGAGAGGGATGGAAATGACCCAGTTTGTCTAGGAAAGTGTGCAAACTCTCCCTGAAACATTAATTTCTTGCCTGTGATCACTGAGCTGGAGCTGCATGGCTGATAATAGAGACTGATTTGCTTCAATGTGATTCCAGCACAGCTGGTTTCCTCACTTTTTGTTGCTTTAGAAAGTTAGAGAGCAGTGAGGAGATAATTGATCTCTAGAGCCTGACGACCCAGGTATAATACAGGGGAAAGGGCTCCTGCAGATGTGAGGGGAGAGAGAAACAGGCCAAGGCCAAAATTAATAACAGACAGTACTTCAGCCATGAAATACAGCAGGGGAAAACAGGGGTGAAAGAAAAGTCTTTGCTATATCCTAACAGAAAAGGAATTTATACAGAGACTCCGAAGTACAGCAGAACCTTTTAGGAATGTTAATTTGAAGTGTTAGGAACATTTACTGATAAAAACAGCAGAACTATTTACTTATCCCTTTCAGGACCATTTCATCTCCATGTCCTTGTTTGGATTCAGGTCCCCTGATAGATGAGGCTGATACCCTGCCTGTCTCGAGCTGATGCAGCAGAATGGTCTGTTAGGGTCTCACTGGGTTTCACAGGGGTTTGTGCACAGGGAATGCCAGGAATTGGGGCAGACGTGGGGGTGTTTGGCTAATGTCAGTTTACAAGATGCAGGGCCAGAGCTTGACCTCTGCTCCCAGCTCCATTACCACCTTCCTCATGCAATCCAGCCTAGGTTTTATAGAGGCTGCTTTCAGCTCCCGGTTTAAAAAAGGTAACAAGTCAATTAATGTGCAGTATTTTGAAAGTCACTGTTTAAAGTGCTTTAGCATGCCTAGATAACCAGATTATGTGGGGCAAACGTGAACCTCCATGAGCCTTTTTCATGCAGTTAGGAAGGAGTCACAACCAGTAACCACCCTGCAAGCAAATTTCTGAAACAGGGTAATGCACCACTCTGTCTGTGATGGTGCTGAGAGACTTCCCCTTCCAACATTCCATGTGGCACAAAACCTTTTGCTCTCCCCTCCCTTCTCACAATAAAGAGGTGGAGGGACAGAGTAGACATGAAAGTGGAGGCAGATCCTAATTTCATGTTCCCTGACTGCATGCCATGCACTGGGCAGAAGCAGTAAGAAGGACATTCTAGGTAAAGCAAATTTGGAATCCCAGGAGCTGGGTGCAGTCTGGAAGACTAAAAGTGTATGGCAAGTTCTTATTGCTTAGTTCCAAAGTTGCTATTATTCATCAAAAGCAGTGCCAGCATAGAATGCTTGTGTTTTTCAACAAGAGAATATAAAGGTGCAGTTTAGAACCAAACAGCATGCCTTTTTTTAAAACCTCCAGTGTCACTTGTACTCCCAAGTCTGCTTTAAGAGAGCTCACTTGGTGAAGAAGAGATGCTGTTAATATCAGGGAGTTACTCTAAATCTGGAAGTCTGGGAAAAAGCCATTTATGAAGGAACATGCCAGACAAGTGCTGTAGTGAAAAGGTGACGTTTGCTGGGCACGGAACTCTAAGCAGCAAGGCTGCTGCAGCATCTGGAGCTGAGCTTTACCTCTCTTGACGGGGACTGGGCAGAAGTTGGTGTTGCAGGCTCTCAGGACAGCTGGTTTCTGCTGGGGCAGGCAGCCAGCAGCTGGCCTGCCCTGACGCAGGCACTGCACGCTCCGGGTCTGCACTCCCCCGCCGCAGGTCACCGTGCACTGAGCAGAGGGAAAACAAAACCCTTTCACTGCAGAGACCCAAGAGCCCCTGAAAGCCAAAGGGGGAGCTTTCAAGGACCTTGGATGAGACTTTCAAAGCAAGAGAGGTCAGGATCAGATGTGCAGCTGTTCACCAATCCCCATCAGGACAAATTTTTCAATGACCTGTGTGTCTTTTGGTTATTTAAGGACTCAGCTGAAAAATCTGCTTTTTTACTTAGGCATCGAGACAGAAACTGAACATTTGAGAAACCTGTTCCTGATTGTCTGCATGGATTTCTTTTGATGTCTAAGCCTCTGGCCCCAACCCTGCTGCCTGAACACAGATAAAACTCCCATCAGAACCATAATTATGGCAGTATCTAGGGAAAACCACTATGAGTTTGCAGGAAGAGCTATGAAGTATTTTAAAATTAATAAGCCCTTTACTTTTATGTGTTTCATGAAAAGTTGTCTTTAAGATAAATGTGATCATTTTCATCTGATTGCAAGTGTCAGGCATACATTGTTTCATGTAAATATTATTAACTGTGTGTGTGTCTCATTGATACATGACTCATAAACTAGATAAGTTCCAGAAATACAGAAGCTTGTTTGCAAGAATGTAGGAACAAATACAGACTGATCCCACAATTAATCATAGTGTTTAGGGAATTCCAGGCAATCTGTGCAGATGCTCAAATACATTGTGCATAGAGATATGCAGTAGTTCAACCACAGTGCACTTTGAAGAAGACTGAGAAGGAAGTGTTGGGAATGAGTGTGGAATGTAGTGCCTCTCAAGCATGAATAATATTTTTAGGTGACATTCTTCAGTTTCAGGACAAAGAATTGAGCTGCACCAAAGTACATGATGGATGTGGACGAACTGTATATCCCATCTCAGTGGCTGAGTGCGTGGTCCTTAGGGAATGGCTCCGTGCAGGAGGCACCTGGGGCCTGCTACCACTGGAGGTGGCTCCCTCTGATTTCCCATGCCTACCTGCTGCCAGGGCGAGGAATACCAGCCAGACACCATGCTGTACAGCGGCTGAGATGGACAGGCTCCCTTGTTACAAGCTTCCTCCAGGTTGCTGTTTGGTTTCTTGATGTTCCTGCATCTCCTCTGAGGGAAGGTGATCAGTTTCCCGTGGGTGCTCTTCTCGCCGCATTTGAGCTCTCGCTGCCGCAGGCCGGGCCCGCAGGAGGCTGAGCACTGCGGAGGCAAAGCACAGCCTCTGCAGCCTCACAAACACGTGCAGACAAAGGGGAAGGGATGATGTGTCAGGCACCCCAAACCCTGCATGATAAAAGCATCACAGAACTGATCCCACAAAGCCCACACGCCATAAAGCGTAAACTGAAATGTGAACCCCAGGCAGTGATTAACAGTGATTAATTGGGGTACATCTGGGGTTTACAGCACCTTGCCTAGAATACCTGATTTTCAAACAAGAGCTTTTCTTTCCTCCCCATGGTTTGTGTGTGTCCCAAGAGCAGCCAGGGCAGGCAGTGAGCTATGGAAGTGCACCACCTTACCTCACTCCAGGAAGAAATCATCCACTGGAGCCGGTCGTTTTTGGGACAGCGTCCGAGCACACAGGTCTGCTGGGACTCAGGCTTAGGGCCTGTGCTGCACATGCTTTCAGGCAGGATTTTCACCTTGGGAGAACCAGTACTCTTGCAGTAGACATCTCGTTTCTTAATACCTCTCCCACAAGTCTTGGAGCACTGTGATGGAAAGAAAAACTTCTTTGAAGTGGAGGAAAAGAAAATTGGCATTATTTGCATTTTCCAGCAGAGCACAGAAAGCATGGCTAATGGGCTGTACAGCTGCCATTGTGATGTAAGTAAACTTGAAATTCTATTGGTAAATAAGTAAGAGTAACATCTGTGTGTCACTTCTAAAACATTGTCCTAAGTGCTTTCGTAATGTAAGCTGTGAACTCTCTCAGGCCCCATGTAGAACAGACAAATAACATCTCTTTTCTGCAGATGAGGTAAGTTGGACTTCTGAGCAAAATGCTTTTGTGAGCAAAATGCTTTTTTCCCTGCTCAGCATAGTTGAAAGGTGATCCTAAGCTCCCATCACAGAATCTCCCATGGCAAGATGCTCTCAGCTATTTGTCATTTTGTCCTCACCTTGGCCTAGAGGGATGAGACAGAGGCAGAGGAAACTGCCCAGGGAATCAACACATAACTCCTTCACCAAAGGAATCTTGCCATCAGAGAATCTGATACAGACAATGGTTGAGAAGATATTTTAGTTGCCAACTGCAGTTTAGGACGAGTCACCAGAATAAATATGAACTGCTGAGCCGTGGTTCAGTGGAACAGGCATGCTGTGGTTTGCACTGCCTTACAACAAAATGCCTGAATGAGCTATTTGTGATGAAATGAAGCAAAGAGCCCTGAAATAATGCTGACAGCTTCCTATCTGCTTGTATCCACTCTTAACTCTTATTTCTACTAATAATTATGGGGCATGTTCCAAGGCAGAATCACTCCATGTATCAAATGACACGTTTTTAAAAGATTTCATGAAAGCATCGTTGTGCTGAGGATGTAACAGAAATACCTGCATGCTGAAAATATGTGGGTTTAATCCTTCCCCAAACAAAGAAAATGATCTTTTCATTTAAAACAACCCTGATTCGTGCAGAGAGGCTGGGTTTACTTAGGTGTTAAGAAGAAATTCTTCCTTCTGAGGGTGGGCAGGCCCTGGCACAGGGTGCCCAGAGCAGCTGTGGCTGCCCCTGGATCCCTGGCAGTGCCCAAGGCCAGGTTGGACATCGGGGCTTGGAGCAGCCTGGGACAGTGGAAGGTGTCCTTGCCCATGGCAAGGGGCAGGACTGGATGAGATTCAAAGTCCCTTCCAACCTAAACCATTTTTTGATTCTATGATTTTACATTTTTTCCCTCTTAACCCCTTTAAGCTTGCAATATAACAGTTTTCAGCTGAATCTTAAAACCTTGACTAATTTGTTCAATAGGCCTGTTCACTACATTTCAGCAGGAACTGGTGAACTTAATTTTTGTGGGCTTACTTGAAAATCCCAACTTGAATTTTACACCTCTTAAAGAAGAGGAAAACAGATTTTTCGTAATTGTCTTATTTATTTATTTATTATTTATCTTAGAGGAAAGAAAGTTTGAAAGTGTGAATGCATTTGAAGACTTGGCTTATATAATCTTCTGCCACACTCAGGTTTCCTTCAGATACACTGGAAGAAGAAGTTCTCTTATGAGTGTTGTGCTGGACTACTGAATCTGTTATGGTACATTAGAGGGCACTCCCTGTAGGGGCAGTTTGTGCTCAGCTGGGAGTGCTGAGGTCAAGATGTTCTTAAACACCTAAAGAGTAACAGGACCAAGAATAGAACACATAAGTAATATGTTTTTCAGCTAATTGAAATCCATCTTGAATCTCACTAAATGAAGATGGGAAAAAAAAAATTAATGTAGATCCTTTTATAGGGGTACTGTCAGCTCTCTCTTAAACCCCAGATGTTCCTTACATGAACAGCATCAATAGCAGTGAAAGATGGATCAGAGCTGAGTTTTGTGTGTTTTTAGCTCAGGTGTTTCCGTGTCAGGTGTGTGAAGCAGGGTGTGCACACAGTAATTTGCCCTCATGGCAATACCTGCAGCAGCACTGCTTGCAGGGGAGTTACTCTAACAAAGGCAAAAGCACAGAAGTGCATGTGTAAATCACAAATTTATCAACCCACAATCTATATACACGTGTGCATTAATATGCAACTCTAAATATTTCTTTATATCTTGATTGCCTGCCATCTCTGAGAGAAGTTAACACTGCTTGGAAAGTAATCTCATAGAGGGCTGTCAGTCTGAAGAATTCATAGAGCCTTAAATTATGAATCCAGAAAAATTATCCATTTGTATGTACCTAAAAGAACACCACGTGCCCATTTCTGGCAAGCCCTTGTGTGCCAGCTCTTCTGAAGGCTGGTTACAATGCACATTTAGGTTACATGTTTATACAAACATGGCTTACACATTATCTTCAAGAAAAAAGCCACTTGCAAAGCACTGATCTCCACAAAATTTGTACTGTTCTTTTTGAGGGGAATTTTTTGCAGTATTTTCATTGTGCCAGCAGACAAAAAAGTAGGGTTTTCTCCAAATTACCTGAGACCATGGGCCAGGGCTCCATTCGGGTGGGCACTCCTGGCTACTGCACAGCTGCACCTGTGCTGGGGTGCTGACAGGACACAGGGAATGGGCCACCACCTCCTCTCTTTGGAAAGCCCTTTTCTGGACACACTGAACGAGACGACTTTGCTGTCCCCCTCCACAAGACTTGCTGCATGTGCTCCATTCACCTGCTGACCAGCTGAAAGGAGGAAACGTGTGTTAGAAACACAGCAGTGCAATTAGAAAATCAGTAAAACCAGCCACCTAGCAAATGTGAATTATCCAGGGATCCCACTCTGCCTGTCTCCTGCTGCACTGGTATCTGTTCAAGCAATCAAAAAGCTGCAGTTGCATAATCTGTTTTCACAGCATGGAACTTTCTGCTAGGGATGAAATATAAGTCACTCAACTAGAAAAACAAGTATTGTTTATTTATAGCTTTTATCCACTACAGCCTACCTATGAATCTGACCTGGAATCTGGAATTCCACAGGGACTAAAAAGAGAGATGCTGCCATTGAGGCTGGTGGAGTATTTAGAAGATATAATCAGAAGATATAATTAGCTAAGATAGAATTTAGCCAAGTATGTACTGGCCGTGTTTGTGCTGAGATACACTTCACTCACACGGGGGGTGGGGGGGGAACAAATGTTGGCATTTCTGTCAAACCCTACTGGCCCATATTCATCAAAAAGAACTTGATTGCAAAAAGCAGCAGTCCTGTCACTGGCATCTTGAGGAAATGAAAAGGTTCTGAAAGGCTGAGAGAGTTGGGGCTGTTCAACCTGGAAGAACAAAGGCTCCAGGGTGACCTAAGGGCAGCCTTCCAGTATCCAAGGGAAGCCTGGAAGAGAGCTGGAGGGGGACTGGCTTTAAGCTGAAGGAGGGCAGATTCAGATTAGATAGATGGGAAGAAATTGTTCCTTGTGACACTGGAGGAGGCCCAGGGTGCCCAGAGCAGCTGTGGCTGCCCCTGGATCCCTGGCAGTGTCCAAGGCCAGGTTGGACATTGGGGCTTGGAGCAGCCTGGGACAGTGGGAGGTGCCCCTGCCCATGGCAGGGATGGAATGGGATGAGCTTTAAGGTCCCTTCCAACCCAAAGCACACTGTGACTTTATGATTCTCTAACTCAATGATTTGCATATCCTCAGACTAAAAAATCTGGCAGACAGTTGATGCAGGATCTAAATAAAACAGAGGCAATTTAACCATCACAAGCTTTTGGGCAATGTGTGCTCAGGCACAGGGATGCTGCAGTTTACACATCACGTCCCTCAAGTGACACAAAGTTTGAGAGGTTATTGCCAATTGCTTGGGCTAAGTTCAGTTTTGAAATGCCAGGAGCTGCTCACTATTTCTATTCCTGAAGCTGCGTGGGTCCCCAGGCCTTGTGGAACACTTTGCAAAACATCCAAGTGTCTTTGTCCTTGAAGGCTTCCAATGTAAGACCATAATTACAGACAGATAGGAAAACAAAAGTGGAAAAGCAGAAGAAATTATGAATGACTAAATGGTTACTCATCCAGAAGTCTTATTCAAAGATCCAGCACTGAAATTAAACTGAAGATTTTGAACAGTTTGACAGATTTTTAGTAATTTATGTCATGGAAGAGGTTCTTGTCTCACATCTGACCACTTGGCCTATCCTGTTTCCATAGTTTCTCACAGCATCAATCCTGTGACCACTGGAATAGCTGCATACATACAGTTTCAATGACAAGAAAGCTTTTTTTGTCCTGTGTGAAAGATGCACAGCACCCCAATTGCTTGCCTCTTCACAGCTGCCTGAAAACAAAGCTAATTTTAATTTGTAAACAATTCATTAAAAGCCTGGTTTTGAAAAATGTCTTTGAGAATAGAAGAAATCCCAGCTCTCAGTGTCTAGCAACTTCAGGAACTGCCAAAAGTAGTGAGAAATGTAAGAGGCACTAATTTAAGGACAAAGAAATATTAATGAGAAAAGTCAGTCATTATGTAATTCCAGAAGACGTCAGAAATTTCCTTTTTGTCTGATTTATAAATATTTAGGCATTGAACTACAAACTTCTGGGAAAAGAGTTTTAGTCTATTTTACAAATTTTAATTAATTTGCCTTGATGTTTCTGATAATGGTCATTAGTAGAGTGACCAAAAGTCTTCATTTTAAGAGTTTATTCACCATAACTGCCCAGAAAGTTCCCCTCTTCACAGAGGAGAGGGCAGTAAACTTACTTTAATGTCCTCTAGTAAACTTCCATTTTCCAAGATTATCTGGGCTGTGATCCAAGAGTATCTTTCATTAGTTCAAATAACTAAATAATTATGACCAGATTTGGCAGCTCTGAAATCCAGCAACAGCAGTGTGCAGTGCTGGTGCCTTTCTGTGTGGGACGGTAGTTTGGTCCCACTCAGACTAATCAGCCTTTGTTCTTATGCAGCAATTATTCCTCACTGACCTTTACAAGTCTGGAGTCTCTTTTATGTCCCCAAACTGACACACTTGTATCTCATCTGTCCCCTGCCTGTTCTGCCTGGTGTATTTGGGTTTGCTTTATTTGCTGGCTATTAAACATTCTATTGTTTCCTACATGGTATTTTTTAATCCTACATTTTTTTACTTTTTTTTTTCTTTTTTTTTCTTTTTTTTTTTTTTCCAGTTGGCAGTCTTGGGTTTATGGGAAATATTACATGCTGTGAGTTTCTGTGCAGATTCCTCAGCAGAAATATCCTGGCAGAGTTTCACTCAGCTGAATGGCAACCTGTTAATTTAAGGCATGGTCCTACATGTAGATCCTCCATGCATTAATATATCCTAAGGATTTTAAGATAATTAATGAGTTGAACTAGTTTTCCCTAGAGGTGCTTGGGGCTTTTACATCTTTTCTTTTTGTACTCTTTTTTAGGGTTCAACTCATTAATTTTGTTTTAAAGTAGTAAATCATAGGATAACTGTGTATGAAAACATTGCACTGTGTGTCAAAGTGGATATTCAGCATTTTCACAGTAAATATGTATCAGTGGATGTTCAAAATATATCAGGATCTCAAGTTATCAGAAAAAGAAATTTTGTGTGTGGTCAATATAAATAAATCTGATTTGGGTGGAGCTTTATAGCATAATGGTGCCACATCAAAACGAAGGTAAGCAGAAGGAGCTTAGACAGACTCCTGGAGACATCACAGACAATAAATTTCTGTGTTCATTGGATAAAAATAGTCCTGGCAGAAGATAAATTACACATGAAACGATTACTTAAAATTGGTATTGAGAAAATCATGTGGCTAAACACAGTCTAAAGAAACTGCTGAAGCAGTAACATGGGGCTCTCATGTCACAAGGTACCATTATTTAAACCTTATCTCAATCGTTCTGTGGTCATAGTGTGTAATTTGGCATTTGGGTTTTGTGTTCTCTGCTGTACTCTTTAAATTTGAGGAAATTCCAAACTATTACTGGACTATTTTTCAGTATGTTCAACATATTGCAAAGTATGGATTTTTAAGTAAAACCAAAGTCACTGCAGAACATATGCATCTTTTTGCTTGGCCCCACCATCCTCTCCTAGACTGGGGGGGATGAGGAATGCTTCCTATTAAACATCATTATATGGGATATTTTATGAAGTATGGGAGCAGGCTTAGCCAACTCCTTTTACTGCTGCTTTTATCCCCCCAGAGTAAAACCAGCAGAAGATGCCAGGTCTGGACCCTTCCTCCATTTCTTCTGCTTCAATGCATCTTCAAGTGTATTTACTTCCCACTGTGAAACACTCTTAATTTTTTCACCATATTCCTTCAGAAAATCCAGAGGTTAAATGTCTTGTCCAACATCATACAGCTTTTCTGATCCTTAATATTTTTATATTAAAATAATGCTGATGTTGCAAAGTCAGGAATCCAAAAATGAAATAACCAACAGAAGAAGGATGGCCACAGTGTTCTTTCATCTATCCATTTATATCCTCAGCCACATAATACTGTGTTCAATTACATGAGCACACAACTTTTTTTTTTCTTTCCAGAGGACCCCTACTTCAGCTACTATAAATCAGTGTAACTCCCTTGGTTTTTAAATTGATTTAGACCAGCTGGATTCTAAGTGCTTATCTATATGTCAATGTCTTCCATTGCATCTCGCCTTTCTTATGTCTTTTAGAAAATAAGACTGTTCACAAAGGCAATGCCTTCAGGTGTATTTTTGTGGGCATGAAGAGCTTTGCTGGCAGGTCATTTGGTTCAGATAGTCCTCTTCACGGCATCACAATACTTTATGGGACATTTTGTCCAAAAATCACTCATTACACTTCACAAGACTCTGTTAGCCTAATCTAATATGTGGAATGAGAGTCATGGGGCCGAGCTTCCACACAGGGAGTAGCACTTTCCTCAGGAAATGGGCTTAGTGATTCAAGATGAGGCAAGGTGGCAGAAGGAGCCCCTGAGAAAGCTGAACTTGCCCTGTGTCACCCCAGCATGGGGACAGAGTCCTCAGGAGCACTTGCTTTAGGCATCAGACCCAAAACCCCACTGGCAGCCTTGGGTAGAAGATCTTAAACAATTCCTGGTTCCCATTTACAGAGCATGGGGGTTCATCCGGCAGGCAAACAATTCCCCTGAGAGGATTCCCTCCATGGCACAGCCAGGCACTGGGCACAACCAGCAGGCACAAAATCCCAGAGAACTTACTAGGCTGGGCAGGGATTTGTGTTGCACAGTTTTGTTTCAGTTAAAGGCTTTGTCCTTGGGCCACAAAAGGAGGTGTTGACTTGTGCACGATGATCTTCCAAACAAATTGCTTTTGCTGTAATGTGTCCTGTGGAAAAATTAAAAAAAAATACACTACAATAAACCTGTATTCAAAATGAAAGAAAAAGTAGTAGGGAACAATTTTAACTAAACAAGCCTAAATTCATCCTTGCTACAAATCCACTGATGAACTAAATAAAATATGGGTTTATGCAGCAACATGTTTTTAACATTGATTTCCTTCTCTGTAGCACAGAGAATACTGAAGTCAGATAAAACGTTTTAGCTATAAACAACAGATTTGCAGACTGTTCCCCCAGCAAAAATTGGTAATTATTCAAATCCTAGTTCCCTGCAGTCACTAGCAGTGCTTGCTTAGAGCCCTCCTCACTCACTTGAAAACTACAAATAAACATTCTGTAAACTTTTATAGTGGATATCTACTCCAGGTACCTGTGCCTTAGACACAATCAAGTGGCAGCAGCAGGACAATTACTGAAATGCCTTCAGTGATTTTACAGATTTATCTTTTAACCGAGATCTATCATTCACCTCAGGCATGGTTCATTGGGCACAGTGAATCAAATTTGGAAACAAGACTGTTTTCATCATTTTTATATCATGTTCCAGCCTTTTAAAGGGAAGGAAGAAAATACAGCTGTCATATTTTATGACTGCAGTGCTCCTGGTGGACCTTTCCTCCATAAACCATTTACTGAGATGCTGTGAAGTTCTGACAATGCACCAGCAAACTATTCCTGAATTTCACCTGAACTTTTCTGCCAATACAGGAGCATTTCCTTCAGTGCCCAGTCACATCCTTTGGTATTACAGACTTCCCATATGCCAGCGTTTAGCTTTCATTACATCCCAGATTTACTTTCACTGACAAAACATGCAGGACTTATAAAAACAAATAGGTTTCTGTGCAAGAAAAGAGGAAATCAAAGTGCCTAATTAATTTCCACATTACTTCAACAGGAACATATGATAAGCATAGGGGTTGACCTAAACAAAAAAGACTGACTCACTGGCATGAATATTTTTTTACTCTAAAGGCACTATAAAATTATTTCCTCTGTGTTCTAAGTTATCAGATAAAAAGATAAGCACCAGGTGTTCAGTGTAACCCCCTGTATGTATCAATATATATTTGCAAAATTAAATGCAGCTGAAAAGATTTGAGATGATTTTAAAAAAATGAAAAAAAAAAGAGGTTTGGCAATGGGAAAGTCACCTACCACCACCACAGGTCGCTGAGCACTCAGACTGCACTGTCACCCAGGAGTAGCTGTGTTTTCTGACAGATGTCTTGTTTTCACTGCTGGTTTTGGCAAATGTATATTCCCAAGAAATCCCAGGGTTTTTGCCTTGTAACAGGATCTGTAGAGGGATATTTGGGATTTGTTTTTAAAAAAAAAGGTGGGGAGGAGGTAAAAAAAGGATTCTGTCAGTCTGAAGGAAGAGAAACTAAATAAGATACACACAAAATACACGGACACACAGCATGCTTGTGAGAGGATTTTCAGGAGACCCAAAGGAAAACCCAAAGCAATTCCTAAACAGCCAAGCATTGCCTGAACCAACACCTGCAGGTCTGTAGAGAGGGTGCAGAAACAGTCTCCTCCTGAAAATCAGGTATCTGACTGGGTCAGATAGGCAGCAGCGCCTTCAGCAGAGGTGGAACATCACCCCAGAGCCTCGGCCCTGAGCCAGCAGGTCCCTGCACTCACTAGATCCCCCTGCCACGGGCTGCACTCTGCCTGGGGCACTGCAGGGCCTGGATTTGGGATCTGGGCACAGGACACACCTCCCCTCTTTAGTAAGCAAAGTCCAGGCTGCTCCTTCTAGCTGTGGGTGAGGGTCCTTTGTGACAGAGTCCCCAGGCAGTGCAAAGCACAGCAGCTTTATTGCAAAAGCCAGGCCTTTCCAAGCAGCCAGGCCTTTATCAGTTACACAGCTTTGAATCATAACAAACACAATTCAACCAACCACCATACACCACCATGTGAACATGTAATGGTTATTTAATTTGGTTTTTTCTACCTCTTATTCAGCTGAGTCTCTTTTCCACAGTCCTTTTGTGCTTAGCAAAGTAGCAGGCCTGAGCCATGGTTTTACAAGGCCTTCCCTAAATGCAACATCTAGCAGGGAGGAAGCCTTTGCCCAGCAAGCAGGGCTCAAATGCTTTCCTGGCAGCAGCTTTAGCAAAGCAGCAGCACAGCTGTGGGGCTGGGGATGGCTTCCTCAGTTCTTGAGGCTGAGGGTATAAAACCCAAGTCTCTTTCTTATAAAAAACTCTTTTTTTTGTGTGGACTGGTGATAAATTTCATTTGTAAGACCCTCAGCTGGAATTTTTCTCATGGTGACTGAAGCTGATAAAGCTTCATTACAGGAGAGAACCTGTCCTTGAGTGTCTCCATAAGCAAAAAAGGATTGGAAAAATCTTTTATTCACTATTTCAGCATAATGTGTTAGAAAATTCATAGGAAGTGTGATTACTGAGTATAATAACAATCTCTGTCATTTAACTCAGGGAGCCCAGCTCTCGAGGGTGTACTATTTTAGTGGTAAATTATATTGCAGTTTTCATTCACTGTATTCATTTCAAGACTGAATCATAATCACTGCAAGATGCATAAACATCTGACACACACCTAAATTTGGGGAGAAATTTCTACTTAACAACCTTTATTTTAGAAACTTTTGGCAGCAAAGTGCATTTATATCCACACTTAGTAGAAACAGTATGGGAGTTTACAGTTACAGAGCTCTAATGAGTTTTAACTCTTCACCAATATGGATCTTGTCACAGTAACATAAAGAGCAGGTGCAGTTAACCTCAGTTCCTAAATATGCTTTTTGATAAACATTAGCATTTCAAGTACCATTCAAATCTATGTTAATAATTGCTATTCAAAATATTAATAACTTTTCAGTGAAGTTTACATAATGTCTGACCTGAGCACTTCAGCAATCTATACAAGTGGAGCCAATCTCTACAGAGACTGGTTTCATAAAACAGCAACAAACTCACATTTATGTTGTTTAAGACTGAGGAATATAATTACATTTTGAAATGTAGCCGAGGGTTTTAAGGTATTCTGAAAATATACCTATTGGAAAACAGAAATTGCCCAAGACAGTGAAAATTCAGACCAAATTTACATGACCTGCAGCTCAAAAATGTTGAACATGTGAAGGATCTGGACTGCACAGTGTTTACCTTTCTAGAAGAAAGAAAAACGGATGCTATCATTTCCATTCTTAGTAGCCAAGGATTTTTATTTCAGTCAGGGAACCTCAATAATGATCCAAACTGAGAATACAGCAACTAGGGCTGCAAAAGGCAAATACTTCCAAATGAATTGTAGAGTATGTGCCTTGTCCTGGGAGGATTCAGATTAGAAACTCCTTCAAGCACACGTAAATCCAGTATTTCATGTGAATTTTTTCAGCCATCCAAGCTTAATTCATGAACACCTAAGAATACCTCAGAGGTTATGGAAGAAATAGATCTGAGAGTGATTACTGACCTCTATTTTGAATGAAAATTCTTGGCAGAAATAGGATTACCAGATCTGCTTTAGGGGCAAGTCACAAATGCAAGTATATATCACAACTATTTTACAAGAACAAGATTAAAATGGAATGCTCTGAAATTAGGAAACAGGAGAATTGAGACTGCTGTGCAACTCCTCTCTGCCCTGCACAGATGCACCCCGGATCTCAGGATCTCTTACTGGCTCCCCAGGAAACCTCCACAGTGGCCAGTGCTCGCAGCACAAGGGGCTCACTAATGAGCATCTCACAAAACTTCTGTACTTCACCTTAGTCGCCTTCCTCAGTGTGTGCTTCTGTGCCCTAATTGCTGTGCTCTATTCAAACTATTCCCAGCGTAACTTTTTTCAGGACTTTCCTTTTTCCCTTGGTTATTCATCATTATCTAATGTAAATGTGATAAGATTTAACAGTCCCTTCAGATGAAGGAAAACATCTCTTCTGAAAAATAGTACAGGATGTATAATATTTCATCGAGTTTCTATCAGGAATGCAATACTACTGCAAAGATGCAATTTTGCCAAAGTAACATTTTTATTTTTACAGATCTATCAGACTGCTGACAGCAAAAATCCAGCTGCTAAAACAGCTGTTTTAGAGTGTGAATATTGAACCCCAAGTCCACTGGCATTACAGATGAAACAGGTTGCAATAACGTGCTCACTCTACTCTTCTTCTCTCAAGGACAAATTGAGACAAATATGTGAAGCATAAAGCTTCAGAACATGTGCTTCAGAAAAAAAATGCAGTGTGTTAACTGTAGTAAGAACTGATCCCTCTAATACTATTCTTCATTTAAAACAATGCATTCCCTGGTTCTTCTTACAGACCAGACCTCAAAATATTTTAATTTACAATTTACTCATCCTCCAAGTCTAAGGTATTAGCACAGATCTCAGCATCTCAGGCAGCCAGAAACACTTTCTCCCATTTCAGTAGGTGCTCTGTGTTCTTTCAAGCACAGAGGCTGAAATTCTGTCTGGCCTTTTAATAAGTTGTGTCAAAGGAGGAGGAGGTTTTGTCCATATCACAAAACCTTGTGTAAGGGTTAGTCCTCATCTCATTTGATTCTGACAACTGTCATAAAAATGTGCTGTGCCAGTGGCCAAAAAGCAGCAAAGTTTAAAACTTCTCTAATAAAAATATCTCGAAGTATTAGACTGAACATTTGTCTTCTGAAAGTGCTCTTTATGACAGTGGAGGCAAGGAACAGATGGAATGCATTCTGAACACAGGGTTCAGAACAGGAAAGGGGGAGGATGAGAAGGTAAGAGTGGCAGTTTTACTCCTATTAGAGCAATATTCTGCTGGTGCTTCAGCAGAGTGAAGGGAATGGTCTGGGACGAGCCAGAACAAGACCCATGAGAATCCATCCCCTCAGAGAACACCCCACAACGGTGCAAGGAGCTCGCAGCTGGGTGAGTGCTTAGGGGGCAAATCCTGCACACCAGGCAACCTGGGCCATACACATTTTAAGACTTCGGGCTACACCCTCCCCTTGCACATTGGGAAAGTAGCCACAATTCTAACAGGCAGAAGAAGGGAACTTCCTCTCCATTTCCTGGCCAGCAGCCAAAGCCAGAGCCCCTTCCCACACAGCAGGCTAGGAGAGGCAATGTTTACCAAGCAGGAGCTGCATTACTATCAGGTGTCTCTCCTCCTGCATCATCCCAGCTATGCAGAAAAAGGGCAAAACCAAACTATGGAACAGCACTGGAGACAAAAATATTGCAGGGCACAAAAAACCATATGCTTTGAAGTCCCTGGCACTCAGCTGAAAAACAGAACACGACGTATAACGTCTGACTGAGTTTTCATCAGGAATGCAATACTACTGCAAAGTTGCAATTTTGCCAAAGTAACGAGCATATAAAAAGTTTTCTATCGTATTTTCAAACATTCATTATAAAGCCCCTTCTTAACAACCCAATAACTGAAGTCTGCATATTCAGCCAAGTTATCAGACCTACAAATTTGGAAAGACCTCCAGCGCTAGTCTACTTAACTGGAAGCATTCCAGCATCTTTTCAGCCAACTGGCATTTGCTCCCAAATTTACAGCTGGCAAACAACCTCCTTAAACATTTCCAGTTCCTCAACAGAACTGTTTAATGTCTACCTTTAACACACCAACCACCTGACTTCAGACACAACACTCAGCAGCTCTGACCGCAGGGCGCAGAGTTATAAAATTTACAGCTCCTTGAGTTTGAAAACCACAGGCTCTATGGCTGGAATCTGCTGGATCTATTCCGAAGAAAAAGAACTGTGGCTTTAGCTTACGGCACAAAATGTTAAAACAATGGATAAATTGAACTCTCCTGAGTAAAGAACCTTTTCCTTTTGCTGCTAATTTTGATGTGAAAGCTAAACCAATAAATTCTCTAAACTAGCTGTTCATCTGCTCCTTTGTTTTAGATTCTTTTTTTCCTCATGGCCATCCTAAGTTTCCAATATAATACTCCATTTTGCAGGTCAAATTTTTAAAGAGTCTGCTAACAGTGCTTTGTTATGATTGACTCAGTGTTTTTCAGTATTTTTTATTGTAGGATGTGCATGTGGAGTTACTTGCAGCACACTGAATTAAGAGAGACAAATTGATACAAGCTAAGTTCCTATTCCTTCCACAATGTTTTGTTCAATGTATAGGAAAGAATACTAATGCCTGGCTCGTAGCATGCTGAAAAAATGACTCTTTATCTCTGTGGAGGACTAACAGACATTTACAAACCCCTTACAGAGTGAAGCTGAGCATAGAGGAAAAAATCCTGGTAAAAAGGACTATTTTTCTGCACACTTTCTGCACATGCCCAATTCACAAAATGGGCATGAGCCCAAACTCTGAACCCCAGCATCCACAGAGCCTTTGCTCTGCATCCTCGAGCTGCATCTACATTGCAAACATCATCTACACTTCCTGGGTCATTCCCATGCTTTGGAGGCCTTGGATAAGGTCTTTAGGGGGATGCACCAATCTGCAGAGAGGGCAGGCAGAGAAGGCTGTGTGAAGGCGAGTGCCTGGCTGTGCTCTGCTTGAGACCTGCAGTTCTCATCCACTGGGGATCTACATGCTGTTTAATAAATGCTGTAACATCCAATAAGCCACATTCTGATTTTTCTGTTCAATCAAGGTTAATTCCATGGACTTCTATGAATTTATTCTGGTATATCGAAGCATGCAGCATATGGTTCTGGTGGAAAAGTGTTTAAAGCAAGTTTTAGAACTAGTCTATTGTCTTGTAGGGGCGGTTATTGGATGGGATCCTTGACAGTGGCAGCACCAGGGCTTCAAAGGAAAGTGGGAGAACACCTGTTTGGAAAGCAGTAAAGGAAGAATTACCCACTGGGTACTTAAGCCAAACCTTAAGACAAAAGGGGTTTTATCTATCCAATACTTCTAAAAAAACTTTAAACACAGTCCTAACTCAAAGCTTATGACAAACTACTGTTTTCCAAGTCCACTAAGGTCATTAAAAGGAAAAAAAACCCATATCCTTGAAAGGGTTCTATATGATCTCATTTTTACTTCAGCTGTTTCAAATTTATCTTCCATTGTTATTGTGCTCCATTTTTTTCACTGTTCACATGCTAAATGTACAACCTTCAGGGATGCTGTCCAGCTAATCTCTCCTCACTACAGGAGAACCCTTTTATCCATTGTATTGAGTCAACATCTGTATCTTATAAGTACATTTTAGGTCTCTTTAGCCTACTTTCTCTTCAGGGGAAATCAGTACAAATTTATCATCTAGTAGCTAATAATAAATGTAATCCTTTATAACTGCAACTTGGCTTTCTCCCAGTGGCAGCTACATCATCAGCAAAGCCATTCCACCTGGCCTCCCTTCTCCTGTTTTCCCCTATTGATAAAGAGGAAGTGATTTACTGGATTTAATTAGATGTAGTCCTGCCTTGGAGCTCCATTCACCTTCTCTTCCTGTGGATGTCTGCCTCTTTACAAAGCATCCTTTCCATCTGTTACTTATTGTTGTTAAAATAAACTCTATTTCACAAAGATGTCGCAATTTCTTGATTTAATGCTTCAGCAAGTTTGAGGTAAACTTCAGAGAATATACTCATCCTGTCTCATCCTGGAAAAGTTTGCTTTTTCTAGTTGTATTTGACTTCTCAAATCAGTCAATTCTTAATTCGTCTGCTTATTGATAGAATGGAACACAAAATTACAAAACTCTTATGTTTTTAAATGAATTCCTCAATCCCTGGCCATGCAGCCTCTTTCATAACCACATAAAGTTTTGCTCCTTGTGCCCTTTCAGAATCTTTCCCAGCATTTGAGTGAATCATGGAGGGTGACTGAATATTTGATCAAATGAATGTCCCCAGTAAGCCCCACATGTGACAGAGCCCTGTGAGCGTTCTCCTTCTCCAAAGGATTTTTAGCAGCTGGTAGTGCCCACTGGCAGCCCTTGTAAAGCCCTTTGCAAAACTAGATAATTAATGATAAATATACTGACTCTTTCTCCTCAACTTAAATATCTTTCAGTTAACAGAAAAACACTGAAAACTTTAAACATTTTAAACTAGAAGAACTGACCTTGGATTGCCTAGGTCGAAATAACAGATAAATGAGCTGAAGGTATTCAGCTACGTTTAAAAAAAAAAATCCAGCAGGTTTCTATTTAAGATGAGAAAAATATGCTACAAAAACTGTATTTAAAAAAGCTGGTATCAATTTCTCATCCTAGATTAGCATCTGCCATATTTCTACCCCTCTCACCACTGCCCATTATTTCATGTAGTCTAAATTGGGCCATTTCAGCAACTGTCTTCTGAATCTATGACTATTTTTCATTTCAGCTTTTACTGGGTTTTGAAAACCCATAATCACCAAAAATATCAGTAATGTTAACTTCAGAAGGATGCTGATGCACAAATTCTGAAGGACTTCAGTTCACTGGGTTTTCCTTTCCTCCCCCCTCTGTGAAATCAATTCCTGAACAATCCAGAAGGAATTCTGACAAATCCTAAAACCTCATCATGCATTCACCCTTCCAGCAGTTGTGCTCAGGAAATAGAAGTCACATATATTAATTCCACATTTATCTCACAATGCTCTCCTCTTCAGAAAATATTTGGTCACTACAGCTTGTACTTTTTCTCCCACAACCCAGTTAAATTACAGACTCACTACTCTTTGTCTTTTTTTAGTATGATTCATTCCCATAATTATATATCTATAATATATAGAAGAATAGATATGGAGAGGAGGGTCTGGTGAAATTCTATGGCAAATAAGAAAAGCAGTTTATGTCTTTTTCTGGTCTCTGACCCATTTTTAAATAGTGTTGAGGACTGCAATATCTGATGAAATGATACATGCTCAGCTGAACTATTGAAAAGCCTGACAGAAAAGCAGATACATAGGAACACACTGTACAATAAAATATAAATACAACACATTTCAGAGAACTGCAAGGCTGAACTTGTGGTGTGCAACACAATGGGAAATTTAAAGATTTTTTTTTTCTTATTTGCATCTCCTTCTGCTCTCTCAATACATGCTTCAGATGTACCTTTCAAGAAAATATTTTGGAGGATGACTGCACTTCAAAGGAAGTGATTGCCTTGAGCACAGACTTGCCAGACCTGTCTGGTCCCATCCTCTCCTGGGAATGCTGCTCGAAGCACAGCCTGAGCTTCCTGGATACCTGCAGCCTGCTCTGCATGCAGGAACAAAGGCAAAAACCTGGACCACTTCAGCCACCACACAAATCTCTACCAAAGTTATAACTGTAGAATGAAATGGGCACAAGTTGTGGTAATCTGGCCTTCAGACAAAGGTGAATGGCAATAAATACAGCTGCAAAGCCTTCTATTTTCTGTCCACCTGAATAACAAAAGCTCCTGTATTATACATACAATTTATCCAAGTCCTCAATACCTGCAGTGCAATATTTTACAAGGGCTCACACTGAATTATTCTGGAAGAAAAACAACAGCCCTAATCTAGCAAAGAAATATTAAATGTCTTTTGAATACAGCCTAATTTAAAAAAAACAATAAAATTAAAAGATCTAAAAATTACAGGAAGAAGTTGAGGTCCAAACCCTGGAAAAATCTAATCTTATATAAAACTTATTTACTTGAATAAAAAATTGCTGCAGGACAGTTTTGTGTGCTTCTTTGAACATTACAGGTGAGATAAAAATGAAAGCAAAGCTACAGTGTAGTATGCTTAAACACTCCTTTTTTTCAGCCTGCTATCAATTTTTGGTATTTAGAGCTGAAGCAAGATTTGTTTCACTATTATGGCTGCAAGCAGACATTCAGCAACGTGTTTCTCAAAACATATTTCTTCAGTTTTCTGGCATTTTTGCTTTTTAGAGTTACTGGTAAGTTATAAATAATGCAGACGTCTGAAGAGAAAATTCTGCATATTTTTCAGAATTCAGCTTGTTGAATGTTGCTTAAATCATTAAAGGGGAAAAAAAATCTTAAATCCAGTTCATAGATATGTGTAATTGGGGAACACATAACATTTTCAGTCATTAGAATCCCAAGCTACCAATGCCAGTGGTGTAGGTATTTCAATAAAAATACAAGGGAAGCTTAAATAAGCTCTGAGAGGAGCAACAGCCTCCAGTTAAATGTTACGTCTTCATAAAACTGTTTAGCATAATTTGAAAGGATGAAAATAGAAGTGTTATTTGGCATTAATTTCTTTTCTTTAATCTTTCTTCTGCAAAGTATGTGCACAATATGCAGCCAAGCCTTCCTACAGGCGATTTATTATTCATACTTCAGCTCTATAATAATAATAATAATACAGCTCAAATCTACTTTGGGTTATGACAAATAATATTCCTGGGAGTTCAGCTGAACATTTCATAGTATTTGTAAGTGTGGTTGTTTTGGTGCAAGGCAGATGATCTGCAGAGAGGGGAGCACGTCTGTAGACCAAACTGATGGACTAAAGGAAGACCCCTATGAGCACACATACCCAAAATGAAAATTCTTCATTGGAGTAGGAGGTTGCAAAAGGCACTGTGAACTGGGAATTGTGATGGCAAATTGTGGAAAGACAAAGCCTTTAGCCCATGTCAAACTGCCTTTTGTAAAAGTTGTGTTCACCCTGGAGAGCTTTAAGGTGCCCATGGTGCAGGGCCCTCAGTGGTTCTGAAGGACACGTCTCAGTCCATTACTCAGCCAGCAGGAAGAGAGCAAAGCCCTTCAGTGTTCCACATGCACACTTCACTGGACACTTGTGAGAGCTTTAACAACCCTTGAAGAACAACCTCATGTCCCAGTCTGTGCTTGCTCTCGCTTGGTTTAACAGGCCCAAGCTGGGCAAGGGAGCAGATTCCAGAGACTGGGATATGGGATGGGGGCAGGGACAGCAGGATGCTGCCTGGGACAGGGGACCAGCACCCACTGCCATGCTCCCCAGGGGCACTGCACCTTCCAGAGTGCTGCTGGAAGGTCTGGGAAGGAACTGAATCCCTCCTGGGGGGGTTCCTTCCTTTTCACAGAGAAGAAAGGATTCATCAAAACAGACTTAGCAGCTGAGTTACAAAGCCAAAGGCCTGCTAGAGCTAAAAAAGGCAAACTGATGGAGATAACAGGAAGAAAAGCCCCCGATGAATCAGCCAGAAACAGCCCTTCAGATGTTCTGATGCATTCGAGAAGAAAATCTAGCCAAGCAACCTAATGCAGGAGATTTTTCTTAGAACAGCAGTAGCAAAGGCCAATTTCAAAATTGTAAAACTTGAACTGACCATGAAAGTACCAAGTTTCCTTTCTGCTTACAATAGTTTCAACACAGGACATCTGGCAAACAAAGTAGGTGAAACAAATTTGACTGTGAGATGAACATATATAATAGAATAACTGAACCAAGAGAAATTCATTTTACAGGAACCTGTGTGTGGTATTTTGACTGCAATCCAGGGTGCATGTGAAAAGGGCTCCACTCACCTGCAGTTTCAGGAGCATTATTTGAATCTGTAACCACTGAGTATTGACATAATGGTACCTTTAATTTTTATATTATTGGATTTTACCCCATGCCATGTACGGGAGGCATTTATAATCTCCACCAGCACTGTGCAACTCAGAAATTATGCTATAGAGTGTTTTGTGCACCTTCCTTTCCACTGAATTTGTGACAGTTTCCTAAACTTCGATAAAGCCATGAAAGGCCCTTCAATCCAGCATGACCACACAATTAAGTCTGAATGCTGTGGTGACTCAACACTATTCTCTAATCTCTCTGAAAGCCCCAGCGCAGAGCCGAAGCTGTCGCTCCCAATCCTGCAATGCACATCAGGGCAAGAACAGAAGCCAGGCTTACTTCAAAGACCAGCGTCTCATTAGTGGGTCCCGCCGCGTAGAGGCTCTCGGGGTGGTTAAAGGGGCGTTGGTAATCGAAAAGCGTCCCTGCAAAAGGGAACTTCCCCGGCCAGTCGATGGTCCAGTCCCCCGTGAGGTGGTACCTGCCGGCCGGGCTGCGCACGGCCAGGTAGCTGGGGGACACGTGCATCTCCTGCAGCCGGATGCTGCGCGCCCCCGCCGGCACCGTCACCACCGCGTAGTAGTCTGTCAGGAGAGGAGGCAGAAACCTGTTGGCAGCTGGCACACAGGCTCATCTTTCTGAGCCAGCCTGGGCATTAGCACAGTGCAGAAGGCACACAGCTGTTCTGACTCACCAAGTTACTCCATCTTCACCAGGAAAACTAGTTCTGATTTTAACATCCCCCCCCTCCGCCATGCAACCTGTAATCAGAGTAACTCTGAGGTATTTCAATTCCTGAAATTCTTGCTTGTGATTAAAGGCAAGAAAAAGCAAGTTCACCTTAGAAAAATGCAGAACACACTAGTGGTGGCTCCACTGTAGCTCCCCCTGTAGTTCCCTACAATAGTTGGAAAGTACTAGTGCCAACCACAAGGGCTTTGAGGTGAGGTGCACCGGGATGCAGAGCCTTCACAAAGCCCTGGATACCAGAGGATCTCCCTGCTGCCAGCCAGGGCTGCATTTCTACATCCTGGATTAATAATCCTGCCCTATATTATGCAGCAAGGACTTGTCTTATGACCAACAGCAAAGAGATCCTCAAAACACCCCTGTGAGTAGTGAAATCTTATCTGCATTTTATGCCTGAGAAACTGCAGCATGGTGAGATTATTTCCCAAGAAGCCTGTGACAGTCCACTACGGAAAAGTCCATCTCCCAGTGCCTGGATCTTCCACTGCAAGAGCTGGACAGCTTCCAGACAACTTAATTAGAAAATGGACATGGAAATACTGTCATGTTTGGCATTATGCTGTGCATTGCTTTTTATATGTTCCACAGTCCCATCCCAGTCAGAGCTGCTGACAGCTATTTTTTCACTTGCCTGAATCCTAAAATCTCTTTTAAGAGGAAATTCACACGTAAAGGGAAAATGTGGCTTAAGAAACAAGAGAATTGTTTAACTGAGCAAGACTTATGCTCACAGACTTCTTGTTACCAAGAAACAGGAGAAATGTGAACTCTCCTCTCACTCTCCCTGTGATTTTCAGCTCACATCTGGACCCTCAGCCACTGCCTGAATGACCAAGGAGTCATATATATATATTACATGGGGACACAGCAGAGCAGGGAATTGATGATCACAGGGAACAGTTTTCCTTACCATTAGCTTTGTGCTGGGTCAAGTATTGGCCTTTAAAGAACTTGCACGTTGAATTATCTCCTTTACAAACTCCACAAGCATCCAACACAGCTTTGGAACCAAGTCCATGATCACACCCTACTTGCTGCAACCAAAAGGCACAAGTGAAGGACTCAGACAAAAGGGAATTTGAAGAAACAGCTGCATTTTCCCTAAAGGAGTCAATTGCCCACTAATAAAAAAAAGATAGACATTAGGATTGTAAGAAACTTAATTTTATCTTACTTCACATATTCCATCAATACAAACATCATAATTATTTGGAGAACATAGAGTTCCATCCTTCACTTTGCTGGACATTGCAAAGAAAAAGTCAAAGTCTTCAGCTGTGCAGTACAATTTACATCTGTCTTCCTCTGGGGAGAAAACAAACAAACAAAAAAAGACAAGGCAGCATTAGCAGACCTGCAGTGTTAAAGAGATAAATAGCATCTTGGCTGTTGCTTCTTCCTGTATTCTAGAAGATAAGCTACAAGGATGAACTGTGCATGGTAACAACAGGACACCAGGATGTAGCTAAAAGGAAATATACCTAAATGGAGTGGTTTATATTACGCTTTTTTAAAAGCACATTTTCATGTCCATACAAAGAATTAAGAATTCAAACTCAGTATAGGAGCATAGCCTTAGCTCGGCTGCTGCACCCTGCTTTTAGTTCCAGTGCTTCACAGGCTCGAATTTCGTTTTTATTAAGATAAATGGGAGAGTGCAATAATTTTATTTGAAGTTTATTTAGAATTTGGGAAAGGGATAACATGGCACAAACGACCAGTTCAGCTGAAAGCCAGAACTGCAGCCAGACTTCCCCCTAACAAAAGTATTTTTCCTCTAACAAATCCCAACCATTGTCAAATTTCTCCTTACACACGGGTGGTGTTATGCTTATAAAGGGTTGATTAATTCTGCATAGACAAAATCAGTCATGAAATTGTAAATGTTATCACAATTGCTGAAATGCAGTGTTTTAATACAAATTTAAGTGCGACAAATAAAACAGTTTTTAAGAACATGAAATTGGATTCAAAAGACTATTATTTTATTGGTAAATCAGCAGCTGGATTTCCAGTAGTGCCTTCTACAGAGGCAAAGAATCTGTAGCAATTTTGAAAACCAGATCATGTTTTGAGGACTATAAATGGAGACCTTGGGGGAGCTTTTACAAAGCAGCTGAGAGGAAGGATGGACATTTTCAAATTCAGAATCACTTGGGGACATCTTGTTTTTGAAAATTATGCTCCTTGCCCCTAATTTTAAGCCTCTTTTACTAAACACAGCCCCTCCCTTTAAAGCCAAGGTAGGCCACCTTAATTTCTATTAAACAAGATTTATTTCTTGCCCTATTATACAACAACCACTGCTACATGCTGTGAAACCATATTACTTCTCTCTGTTCACACTGGCCTGTTAGGACATTTTTAAATACCCATAAAAGACTTTTGAAGAAAATATAATCATGCTATGAATGAAAGTTACATGTATGTGCATATATATACATTTAATTATACACATTATCATCAAAAGCAAATTTCTAAATGTGCTAAAAAAGCAGCTACGATGTGAGAAAATTCAGACCCTTTTATTCAAGGAGTGCTTTCAAACTGGAGAAAATAGTTGTTTTAGCTGATAAAAGTAAATACTGGTTCAAAATATTTGCAAAATTAAGATGCATAAAGTAAAAATAAACTTGCTTGTGCAAAATAACAGAAATAGTTATTGAGACCAGAACTTGATAAAGATCTCTTAGTAAAAGATGACTTTAAAAAAATGTATGCCAGTGGATTGTTTGCATTTCCCCTTCTCAGGGGACCATACCAGCAGAAAAGTCAAAAGGTTGATTTACTGGTACATTTCGAAATCTGAGAACATTCCAAAAGAAGGAAGATTCTGGTAGTATTATTGTGGAAGCCTATATTTCCCATGCTGAAAATTCCATGGAAATTGTTTTGCTTGGGTTTCAGACTAAGCAATATGGAATAAAAAATGAGAGAGAGAAAGACAGCAACAGCCAGGGAGTCACGGTGAGGACAAGGACTCGAATTCCCAACTCAAATGAATCCTGCATGTCCATGCAGGCAGGATCACACAGGAGACTGGATCCAGCTCTGCTACAGAGCAAACACAGCTCACCCAGGCACAGTGAGCCTGTATCTGCTGATGCCTTAAGTTGTAGCTTTCATGCTTTTCAGGTTCTGTGCTGCCCTGGGATGAGCTCTGAGCCTCACAGTCAGGGTCACTCAGCTCTGCACAGAGCAGGGACACAAAACAAATCCTTCTCCTGCTGCACACCAAGGACAACTTTCAGGCCCAAAAGCACAAACAATGGTGGACATGAAGAGAGGAACAAGAAGGATGGGACCTCACAACCTGAAGCTGTAACTGGACAATTAAACCCCAATGTGCAAATGGACCAAAACTTATAAAAGTGTGAGACCTCGTGACAAGATGTCCATTTTGTGTCCATTCTGGGTCCACCTTGGGTGTAGCCCTGGTCAGACTCCTGTCCTGCCCAAGGTGTATCCTGGAGGCCTTTCAATAAATCCCTGCCTTATTCCCTAGCTCTGTCCAGTCTCTGTTTCAAGTCAGCCCTCCCAAGGCATTCACTGCTTCCATGGAGCAGTGATGAGCACTGTTTGCCTGGAGCACAGGGGTGAATTATTGCTCAGAGCTCCCTGCCCAGTCCCTGAGAGCAGGGCCCCTCTCACCTTCCACTTTGGTGTAGGGCTTCCACTTGTAGAACCACCCCCGGAAGGGTTTGCTGTTGTACTCTGCGCACTGCAGGGCTCGGAAGTCGGGGCTGCCTGCCGGGCAGGGCTGCTGATTGCACAGCTGATAAACACGGCTGGAGCCCTGGCAGAACTTCCCACCGTACTGCGGCCTAGCAGGGAGAAGAGAGGGAAAAAGATCATCTGGCAAAATCTCAATCTGTGTGACTGGCATGTTACACGTGTGTGAGAATACAGGCAACACGAGGGGACGTTCTGCCCTGGGAGATCGGTATTTCTTACATGGGCCATTAATTTTCATGGTTCCTAAAACCAAGCAAAGCATTTGACATGAATTATCTACTTGGATCACTGCAGACTCAGCAAAGATGCAACTATCTAGAGGTGAGTCATGTTTGCACTAATTTAAATTTATAGGGCTGTTTGGTACTGGCCGGGTTCAACCTTGTTATACTGCTATTTTTACTCTGCTGTAACCAAGGAATGAACATGTGCAAAGAATTACCTAATCACAATTAGAGTTAATAAAGGATAACATAACACTGATCAAACAAAAAGAGAATGAATGATTACATTTGCTTGCTCATTTCTTTTGTAAATAATTTTGAAAAAATTGTGCTTTTAAACAGTCAGAGGAAATGGGGACTGTGTATAGTTGTCCTGCTGTAGGAAAATCCTGGAATTCAGGGGTAATTTTAAACATGTCACATCCACTTCGGCAAACCTCACCTGGGCATTTCCCTTCATCTTGGCCGGAATGGAAAGAGCATATTCTATGATTTTGCTCATACCTCACATTATCAGAATATTATTTTTTTAACCTTTTGGTCTGTGCATAGACATTGTAAAACAATGTAAAATGCAAGAGCTGCTCTTTTTAACTTAGCAATTCACTGATGTAATTTGTGCAGTTTCACAATGCTCAGATACACATCTGCAAGCACTGAGCCAAGTCTTCAAAACAACAAATTCTAAGAACTCTTTGTTGTATTATACGTTTCTTGCATCAAGAGAAATGTACCAATGCTACACTTGCACTTGTACAGATAATGATTTTTTTAAAAATTAGGGAACTTAAATACTTGAAGGACAAGATATAAACTTTGAGTGGACAGCTTTGCCCATATTACATACATTAAAGAAAAAAACCCATAATAATATATAAGATACTGAATATCAGTAATATATTAACTAACAGGAAAAAAAATTAAATTCTAAGAGTATAGAATGTACAATTGAAACATATTGTTTGTTGGAATCCCTAAAGACTATGCTGTAACTATTTCCCACATCCAAGGATTCCAAACAATTCCTGACTTGCTCACGCCTGGAATAACATGGAGACAGCTCTGTGCAACATGGAGGAGAAAATCCAGGTGCTTCTTCTGTTTGCTCTGGTATAAATGTTAACTCCCGTATGTCTAACCCTCTAACCAAGCTGGGACTTGCCTTTTTTATGTTCTACTTACACAATATCTGCCTTTTCTAGAACTGTGGGCTGCAAAACAGTCTTTCAGAGAAAGAGATGGAAACCCGTTACTGTATTTAAAACTGGGTTAAATCACCAGCAAAATGTGCTGTGGGAAAAACCACAACAACTTCCACTGACTTTTCCTGAGGTCACCTGCCAGCTACATTGATACTGGCTATAATGGTGAAGGTCTTAAAGTCAAATTTTCTGTCCCAGTTGGTGGCAATCCAGCCTGTGAAGGGCAGGGAGGATATGGAAAATCAGTGAAATCAGGGAGTGTTTATGTTGACTTTGTGCAACTGGTGAGAGCTTGGAGTTAAGGCAGCCAAACTGTTGGGTGCTGACTCAATTCCCTACAGACTTCCTTTACAGCTTCAGCACATGGAGGATTTTTGACCTCTTTCAACCCCAGAGAACAAATCTGCTTTAGTGTAAGGAAAAGAAGCAATCTCCTTCCAAGTAAATGCCACCAAACAAGCAATATAATAGAATTATTTATGGCTAGATCGTGATTTCCAGCCACACTCTTGCATTTGAGGATGGGATAAAATTCCTCCAAACTAAGGGAGCTCTGAAAGAGGCATTCTGTTTCCCAGCTCCATTACAGCATTTTAATATTACAGTACATTCCCATTACTGAAACTGTTGGCTTGAGAGTGATGGAAACTTCTCCACCTTCATTTTTACCAACAAGATGTCAGTAGGAGTTCAGTGATTCACAGGAAACGAGGTGGACATCTACAAATTCAAATTTCAGTGGAAATACTATTATCCACACTGAGAAAACCATGCTTTTCTTGAGGATGTTTGTAACACCAGCAGATTTTTGGGTTGACTGCCTCCAGAAGCTGTTGGTGTATCCACACTTAAGAGTGAAATGCCCTGCACAAAAGATATTCCAGTATTTCTGTAGTGGTGCACACTACAACACAGATACAGCCTAAAGCTTTCATCCCCCAGCACTGACATAAAGAGGATGACCTGCATGAGGTCCTGCTGAGGAAAATTGGAAAAGGGAGAAATTTGTTGAGAAAGGCCAGCAAGAGAAAGTTTCCAAAGATGGATTTGGAAAAGGAGTCTGAGTGCAAAAAGGTAAGTACGCCACTCCACAGAAGATATTAAAATGCTATAAGAGTAGCTTAAATTAATTCTAGAGTAGCTTTTATAAGGGTAGATTTCCTAAACCATGATATTCACTGCAACACAACACAGAGAGTGAGAAATCCTGGAATTCATGTGATCCAGTATTTCATGCAATATCAAATTAATTAAGACTCTGAAAGATTCCTATTTTTCACTTTTTGTAGTCATTTAATTTCAAGTAGGAACACTTCTTCTCATCTGGTGGCCATATTATGATAGTATCACAAAGCTTAATTATTCTCCATGACGTCTTTCACAGTCTTTGCTTTTTAGAAGTATTTTAAATTACTTCATTAATTTGCATCAGTTTACATCTCACATTTTCTTTAATCACTGTTAGAGATATTATACACAAAAGACTTAGACAAGTGTGTTTAAGCAGTTTTGATTCATTCTTTTGACTGCATACATACCTACAACTCCATTCTGCTCTGCTGAACAATGCACTATTGTGAAGAGTAGGATGCAGTCCCACAGATATGATTTAGGCATTAATTTAAATCTCTCAGGCACTCCTTGAGTTCTTTCCCAGCTAAACTATTAAATTATGCAATCAATTTCTATCTTGGAAAGGTACCTCAACAGTAAAGTGCTGTGGTGTATGGAAACCCGATCCATGAAATTACACTGTGACAATTCACAGGAGTATAATGATTTTAGCAAATCTGCCCAGCTCTGTGGACTACAGGTGATCCCCATGGGTGTTTGTCAGTGAGAATTTGTGCACAACTCCAGTGGGAACTGCAAAGCCATAGCCAGAGCTGTTTGGGTGTGGTCACAAGAGCTGCCTGAAAACTGTTAAGAGGAAGGGAATTGAATTGGTTGGAGATTATTTGCAAGAGGAGGATTTCACAAACTCACACAGCTAACAAGATTTTCACACACAGTGGCCTGATGCTGTATTCTTCACTTGTCCTTAAATTTCTGGTAAGATGGGTCACCTTTACAATGTTCATCAGAAGTCAATAATTTTGACTTCATTTTAGAGTCCAGTCAGCTCTTCATAGATCCACATCCCTTGTTCTAATCTCTTACAGAAATGTCATTCTTTGTCATTCTCAGAATTTTGCTATCCAAAATCATCTATCAAGCTTTTGGACAAAACAAACATTAGCTCCTACACAAATCTGGATTAGGGAAAGTGAAATAAATAAATTGCATATAAAATAACACGCATATGATGTAGCAAAATATATAAACATCTGAAATATGTTTCAGCAATTCAGAAAGAAAGGAATCATTATTCTAAGTTGCTGTGTATTTTTAGAGATGAACAATGAACAGGGACTAGTCCTTAAATAATTTTGTGTGGTGTAGCATTGAAAACAGATGATATTATTTTTCTTCTCATTCCCAATTCACACAAAATTCTGTGATGGCAAATACAGCTACCTGGACATGTGTGCCCTACTGTGTGGCTTATTTATACTCCTGTCATTCCATCAGTGTAACTCTGAGAGCAAATGATATCATCCTCTCTTTGCCCTAACTGGATTACCACTAACACAATGGAATTAAATCTAGTGCAAACATGATCCAGCTCTGGTACCAAGTATGACTTGGTTACATCATTCACTCGGAAGGAAAATTTTAAATGCTACAGCAGTTGACACAATCTCTTCATGTTGAAGAGATGCTGTTTGAAGACCCCAGAAATCTTTATCAATCACACCAGTGCACCAAACTGAGCCATTTCCAGTACTGGACATTCTCCTGCCACACAGGGAGAGCAATGCATAAATGCAAAGAACAATCTGAAGCCATACAAATTCAGCAAGAAAATCAGGGACCAAAGCAAGAAGACCAAAATACATATGTATGGCCTCTAACTGAGACCCTGCATTCTTTTGCTAAACTGTTTAACAAAGGAAAATACCCATGTAATTTTTATTTATGAAAATGAACTGAGAAACAACAGAAAAGGTTGACAAAACGCTCTGCTATGGATCTGCAAAAATTGGCTTGGCTGAGGGTGACAAAGACTATTTTAACTAACTCACATTCTCCTATAACATAGTATATGAAGCGTGGATATTATTACTACAGGACTGTATAGTAGATGAGAGGCATCTTTACAGCCTCATACAAACTGTGTCATATTTTCTCTGGTTTTTATTACTGCATTTTAAATGGTGCTTTTATTGTGTGAAATGAGGAATACATGTGTCTGTGCCTGCTGAATTTGTGTATGAAATAAACCAGGGAAATCCTTTTTTTCTTGTAAGTTGCAGTGAGTTGAGTACTTGGGAAAGATGCTGGTCAGTTAACACTTTTAATCTACTTGGAAATACTTCCTGTAATTAATAGTATTTACAGGGATAAAATATTAATTAGAGGCAAATAAAAAATGTTTCATGAGTTAGCACACAATTCTAGGTTTAGCAACTTTCATTTGACTCATGAAATATAAAAGAATTCAAAGAACACAACAGACATGCAAAGACATCTGTCCTTATCATCCCGGATAACATAATCTCAGTGGAAGTCTTAATAGCTTTTAAGATATTTTTCTGCTGCTCTTAGGCTGTTAGGTGTAAAAATATCTGTGTGGTGCTTCCTTAAATGTAAAATTTAAAAATGTAAAA
The DNA here is from genome assembly GCA_013401135.1 of Cettia cetti. Taxonomy (NCBI): domain Eukaryota; kingdom Metazoa; phylum Chordata; class Aves; order Passeriformes; family Sylviidae; genus Cettia; species Cettia cetti. The sequence continues at coordinate 42,361 of VZUI01093245.1, read as the reverse complement.
TCAAAAAATGTCAGTGTGGTGCTTCCCTACTTCTGCAAGTATTTGATAAATTGTAGCATCCCAAAATAAATGGATCAAGTTGGGCTGGAGCTGTTGAGGTACTCCAGCAGCCTGCAGCCAGCCTCTGTTTTCTGGTGTCAGGACAGAGCTCTGCCTTCCACCCACTGACTGCTCACCCACTCAGGACACAGGAGAAAGCCTTACAAACATTTCCACACACATTATTTCCCTGCAGAAATGGACTGTGCTCATTTTCCGCTCTAGTAACACGACCAATACAATATCTGTGCCTTACTTTGGATTATTGCAGTGTCTTTCCTGGTAGGTGACCCCTCCTCCACAGGTGCGGGTGCACTCTGCCCACGGGGACCAGGCAGACCACTGGCCATTGACGGGCTTGGGCCCGTGCTCACCGTACCGGACACACTGCCCCCTGCGGCACCACTGCACAACAAGGACACAAAACACTGTTAGCAGCACATAGCAGAGCCAAAAAAAAAAAAAAAAAAAAAAAAAAAAACAACAAAACCCCACATTTAAAAACCCCAGGGCTTGATCCTAATAAATATAAGGTCACCCACTGAACTCAATGAACAGCTCACAGCAGGACAAGGACTCTGGAGTGGGACATCCATCCGTATTGTGGCATAAGTAATAAGTCATATTCTAATCCGAAAGTAATGTGCTAATATTTGTCCAAGTTCTGAATTGAAGATCCCTGAAGGTAAAAAATTCTCAAAACTGGTCTCTTGAAGAGTGCTTTTCTGCCTTACTCTTCCCCCAATAATCCATGTTACTTTATGGCTTTGTGTGGCAGAACCTCAGCACTTTGCATGTAATTTACAAACAGAATTCTAACGTCTCTCTTTTATGATTCAATTACAAAATACTGCACAAACACACAAAGAAAAATAGAACATTTGTCACTAACTTGAAAATCAAAACAACGTTCTGCTGGAAGAAACCTTATAGGAAAAGAAAATATTTTGCATAACTACAGATGAGAGTAAATTAGAAGGTTCAACTCAAATAAATGCAAACAAACAAGGGTAAATACAAACAAATGAGATGAGTGTAAATTAGAAGGTTTGACTCAAATGAATAAACCCTTTTAGTGGTGATCTCTGATGAAAATATTGCCTTAGTCTGTATAGCAATTATTATGGCTTAAGGTATGCTCATATCAGAGTAGAATTTGAAGCATTGATCTAACTCCCATTATAATTCATGTATTTTCTTACTGATTTAGATTTGTCAGAGATATCTGATCCCACACTCATTGGGAGAGGCACCAGGTCCTGCCACCAGACAGGTACCGCTGGGAGGCCACACGCTGGATCACAGTGGAATCATTTACAAAGCAATCTCAAAGCCAGGATGGCAAACCTGGGGGGATCTGGCTGAAACTGGTTTTGATGGGAGCCTGTATTTGACCAAACACAGTCAAGTTAGGATAACAATATTTTATATATAAAACAACTTACCATACTTACACCACAAGCTGTTCCTTCTGCTGCGGGCATGAACTTTGTCTCACACCTGTGACCCACTTTGTGACACCAGAGAGATTTGCAGATATCCTGAAAAGGAAACAGTACTCACTACAGTGCTCATAATTTCCATTATTTCTTGATGTTTAAAAACAGTAACCAACAAAACATGCTTTTGCTACCTTAAAAGATGCATAAATAAACCTTTTTTCTGAATTTAGAAAAGCCTGGGTTAAAGTTTCCTAGCAGAGCCGTAACCTCTATATTGCCTTCTTGTTTATGCACCATTTCACTATATATTTCTTTAAATTATATTGAGTGTGAGGTTAGAATAGAACACAAACAGTATTAAAAAAGTTCATGGCTAAAATTTCATCATGTCTGCAGGGACTATAATACTGTGAAGGGACAAGATTTTTCTAAACCACAGAAGATATCTGGAAAGGCAGTCTGTGCACAGTGTTCTTCACTCCCTCTTCCTTGTCTATTAGCTGTGGAAGAAACACAGCTGCCACTACTTGAATAATGTGGTTAGTATACAATAAATCAAAATACTCCAGGATAGTAACAGGAGTAAAAGAAATTACCATACTTTTTTTCAGAATGAGCACTCCAGATTATTTTCAAAAATGTTTCTCTGAAGAGACCAGTAAGGAGTAACAGTCATTAAAACAATAGGTTAATCTAAATTAATCATTCATCATGAAGTCAAGAGTATAAGTTACATTTCATTGCTCTAAAATAACCCTATAGATCTCTCCCAGACTTTTTGCTGTCATAAAAGTAAAACACAAGGAACTGAGTCCTTCTTACCCCACACCCCACACAAGCTTTGATCAAAATCCCACTGCCTGCTAATTTCCCTTAGCACAGCAGGCAAGGGCTCATGGCTCATGTGGAGTCAAGAGCCCCCCTTAGGACTCCTGGAAGGAACACAGTTCCTTCTGAAACCCCCCTGGGACTGGGATATTCCTCAAACAGTACCTCCACAGCAAATTGTCAAGCAAGATAAGGCAGAGAAATAGCCCAGGCCTCTGAAGAACCCCGTATTACTGGCACTTATTCAGTGTACTGCAGTTCTCTCATGTCATTGTAACCTCTCAAAAGTGCATCAACAGGTACCTTTACAAAGCTGAGGTTGCACAGTTTTGCTTTCATTCCAAATTGCCATTTGCACTGGGTATCAGCATCATAGATCTGCCCTGGCAGTTTGTCAGGGTATTTATACTGTCCTGTTTGCTTAGGTTCATCAATCAGGCAGGCAGCTTGAGCTGTACTATAACGAGAAGGTAAATTAATCGTGACTATGATCTTTACATCAAAATATTTTAATTTGCTACAGACCAGCACAACTACATAATACGGTATACAGTACCCTTAACTAGTTTTAGAGGTATGCTCTGAAACAAGAATATCTGTGTGCAGGAACCAAAAGTTCTTGACATCTTCTTGCTAGCCTGACCTGCAAAGTTTGAAGGAAGCAGGAATTTCCAGGCTTTGGGATGGTTGTGACAAGAAGAAATAATGATGTCAAATTCTTTTCCTCCTTGTATTCCCGGGTAAGCAAGGTGACCTCATCTGCTTCTTTCCCTTCAGCAGGCCCAGTGTCCCATTCCAGCCTGTGCCCTGCGTGGAGCTGCCAGGAGGCTGCTACAGGGTGTGTCTCTGGGCTGGCAGTGTCCAGAGCACAGCTCCCTACTCCACCTTTTCCCTTTCATCTCTGCCTGAGAACCCCTGGATACACAAGGTCACTTCATGCTGGATTTGCCTTCCAAGTGTCACTCTCTAGGACCATATGGCAGGTTGGAGGGCTCATGTGACTTTTTTGCTTGCAATTTACTTCTGTACACAAAATATATTGCATCACTGAAGCATTTAAAAAAAAAAAAAAAAACAAAAAAAACAACCCCAGAATTCCATTACCTTTTCTGGCTACTACTCTAAGATATTGACTGGGAAGTCAAGGACCGGATCCACAGAACTACCAAGGTGCCTGCTTCTCACTCTAAGGAATTAACATCTAAAATGCCTGTGTTGCTCTTGCTCAAAATACCTCCTACACATTTTTTAGTATTTCTATGTAGTCTACCCATGAATGACAAAAAGAAATAATGGAAAGATTAATGTAATCATGAATTAAACAGTGACCGAAAAATAGTTCCTCTAAAGGCATCACTGAGTAATGACAACATGCTGGAAAAAAAACTGACATATTTCCCTTTCTCCTTTCTTCTTTCTCCCAGAAACAGGATGTGAAAAATGTAAAATGTCCTTTACTGGTGACAAAAACTAGATTAAGAGAGAAACTCCAGTGAGAAAGGCCACTGATGTTAATTTACATTTTGCAATGACTTTGGTACCACTCTGTCTGCCCTCTTTTGTGTACACTTCCTACTAATTCTCTAATAAACTCAGCTGCTGACAGGAATGCCTGGGAAAGAATGATATGCCAGTCATTACTGCAGGGCACTCCTGGAGGGTGAAACCCATGCTTTTGAAACAGGGCAGGACAAAAGCCCTTCCAGGCCACACCACCTCAGTGCTCCAGCAGCCCCACTTTGTGGGTTGGTGCCCATTTAAAAGGGGGAGAATTTCACACTTCAGTAATTTTTATGCTGTTCAAGACTTCAAACCCAGTTACTAAAGCTGCATTCCCTGGCACCGGCCCAGATTTACATCTGACCTACCTGAGAAATTTGTTGAGATACTGCCTGCTGCACACAGACCAAGAAAACACTCCATTGTTCCCAGTGAGTGTGGGAGACATAATATTTCCCTCAGCTTTTCTACAAGCATTTCCTTCTCCATCGTGAATCATCCCAAAGCTGAAAAGAGAACCACGTGTATAGTGAAAGTTTAGATTGAACAGAAGCACGACAAAATCTGGGGGACAAGAAATACTCTCTGGGTAACAGGTCTGTGCTTGAACTCCACAGGGAAGGTGGAATTCATCCCTTTCATTCCAAAGGGATGAAAACTTATGCACCATAAAAATTAGTATTGGTATGAGTCAAGTTCCAGTTGACAGCAATTTTTGTCATCACGCACTGGTCTGATGGGAAAGGATGGACAAGTTCCAAGGAAGAGCCACCCTGGTGCTGCACAGGGAGCCAATGACAGGACACTGCACAGGGGCACCAGAGCTGCAGATTGTGCCCAGAGTTTCCCAGTTTACCCATTTCTCACTCCCAAAGGAGAACAGGTGGATGGACATCACAGTTGTCCTTTCCTATGGATCTGTCAGCTCAAGACCTGCAAGCACTGTGAGCCTGTCTCTGCCCAGGGACAATGCCTGTTAACATCAATGCTGTGGAGATAGGAATCCAGGGAAATACCACCCATGGGAATGTACCTTACACACCAGAACCGCCTTGCTAATCAGAGGGAAGAGCTACAGAGCTCCATTTGTAGCGAAGGAAAAGGGTGGGAATGAATGGGACACAGAAGTAGGAATATAAAAATATTTTTCTGATTTTGGCCACTAACTTGCTATATTATCTCAGGCAAATCACATTGGTTTCCTCACCTTTGTTATACAGTGTCATTTTGTCTAGACAGTAACTGTTTAATGGGAATAGTGCCTCTTATTGGGAAAACTGCCTCTTATGGGGTGTTTTGCTTAGTCTGAGGAACAGGAGGCCCTGCTTTCACTAGGAGAGGTGTTAGGATGATATAAAAAATAATAAGCAATAATAAAAAAAATCACATGATAATTACAAATTATTATGGGGATTTTATTGAAATAATAAAGCTAATTTTTAGAGGTTTTCCTTTCACTGTTCTGTATTTACTGACTGTATGGGACATCTGTGAACTTCCATGTGCTTGGGATAGAAATTTCATCATCTGTTACTTCAATATTGTAGAACACTGGCAACTTTATAAATGTAATCTGTGCATGTGCAGGGAATATCTCATTTACTGGACTAAAGCCTCTACTGCTATAAATCATTACAGGCTCATCAGAGTTACTGCATGTGTTGCCACCAGCTGAGGCTCCAAACTTCCTAAAATATATGGCTCTTCCTAAAAAGAAAAAAAAAAAAAAAAAAAAAAACACAATTGAGGCAGTATTTTAGAACCCTTCATAAAATACCGTGTTCCCCTGCACTGCAGCCAGAGAATTCCCAGTTTATATCCCACTGACACAATGGGCTCTGAACACCCAGAGGAGCTATTAAGGTTTCAGGTAAAAACACAAACTTTAGAAAATCATTAAAATGTCTAACAAAACACTAAAATGTCTAACCACTGAAGCTTTCAGTGGATCACAGAGTGTGATATTCCTCTCCTGTGAAACCTTTGGTGGACCTCAGCACCTCCAAAGCAGTTTTTTTTTTCTTCCAAGAATCTCTGTATCACAGAAACCAAGTTCTGCTGTCTTACATCACATATTTAGGTAGTCTCAGGACCCTGAACACAACAAATGATCATAAAGACATCTTGTGTTTGGCACAGGCTTTTCCCAGGAGATAAGAAGCATTTTACTAGGAGCATGGAAGTACACCAAAGAAAAGTTGAATAATATGTGAATCAAAGGGAGTGGTGAAAAAGGAAAAAAAAAAAGAAAGAAAAAAAGAAAAAAAATTCCAAGTTGAATCTCTCAAAGCAAATAAGAAAATAAAAAGGGAGGAGAACATTAGGAAACTAAATGGGATAATTCTTGAAAAATAAGCTATGGGCCTGATTCTCTCCTGATACTGATCGAAGAGCATTAAAAATGTACTGAGGTCGGTGAAACTACATTAGTTTGACAGGAGGATCAAACAGTATTCTTATTATATATCTGGTCCTTTGAATGCTTTGGCACAATTCCCACGGGCCTCACTGGCAGCTGGATTACTCTTTAATTCCTTGCTTCCCTTCAGAGGTACAGAAACCTGTGAAAGGGTCACTCATGTAGACATTAGGTCATAGTGTGTACTGCAGAGCACATCAGTACAATGAAAACTGAATAGTCCTGATGCAGCCAGGCAGAATGGGAAGGCTTCGTGCCTTGAGCAATCAGCAGAATACAGCAGAACACAGAACCACTGCTTTCCAAAGGTTTTCTGTGCATTAATGTTGCTGAAAAATAAACTTTTAACTAAGCCTTGATGTTAGGTTTGTACCACAGAGAAACTCTGCTTCTCTACTGCCAGTGGTGAGACAGACTCCAGCTTGAACTGTGCTAAACTGGAAATCAAAACCATGCACAAAGTTGTGGAAACGTAATTCAAAATTACTGGGGGGAAAAAACAAAAACAAAAGCAGAAAAAAACCTGATCATCTTCTTTAGATTTAATTCAACAATCTGAAGAATAGCTGAAGCTCCACAAAAGATTATTACTGGTTTTGTATGAGAGACACCAGGTTCTAAGAAAATTACAGTCTTTCTACAACAGAAATCAAATAGAAATCCAATGGACATGAATACAGAATGGCAGAAACCATTACAAAGGTGGGTTTTACCCAAATCACTCTTTAAACAGGTAGAGAGAACAAAGGACAGGTCTATGAAACACTGGGTCTTCTGGGAAAAGGAGGCCTCTGAGATACTCAGAGATCACCTCTCCAGTGAAGCTGCAGTAAGCTGCAGGGACCCCTCTCTTTTTGGAGCAACCACATGGATACCAGAAGGGCTTTGCCTCCCAGAATATGGGAGCAGTGTGGGAAGCTCAAGATTCTAAAGAGGACTGGCCAGTTCTGAGCCCAGCAGAACACCACTGGATGGAACCCCATTCGCCACCACTCCTTGGGCTTCCAAATGATTTATATTTAGAATGTACCAATCCAGATGATCTATATTTAACTGATTTATATGAAATAGGCTATGTTTCCATTCACTTACATATTTGTTTATAGAAGAAGAAACTTACTTGTGTCCAGATTCATGAGCAATTGTAAAAGCCAGCCCAAGGCCTGTATCTTCATTAATGGTGCAACTGCGGTATTTGCTGCACATGCCACTGATGGGTGCAAATCCTGAAGGAAGGAAGCAGTAAAATAGCTTGTTCCTCCACAGAATTACAAACACACATATCATCTGCACTGGTCCCAATAAGCCAGTTTATTTTGGCACATGGAGACATTTGTCTACTTCATCAGGTTTATCATGGAGGGATTACAGCAGACTTTTATTTGACGATAAAGGAACTCCTATATAAAAAATATAAATCAAACCTAACCTCTCCAACTACACTTTATTTGTAAAGATTATTCTCCCCCCAACCCAACCCCCATGCCTTTACTTCTATCAAATTAGGGAGGAATCCCATTCAAAAAAGGCAAGCACTCACAAAATGAAAATAAAAATAGAGTGGCTCAGAAATATTCTCAAAATCAAAAATATTCCTCGAAGAGGTGACAATCCAAAAATAATGCTGTCCTGCCCTCTTCAAGAAGACTAACAACACGTGCAAAAAATGGTCTCTGTTATTTGAAACCAGCTCAGCTCCTGCTGTGGACAGCCCCAAGCTCCTCAGCCCACGTTTTGGTGTCACACCTAAAGTGTCACAGGGCTCGTTCTTCCAGGAGCAGATGTCAAAGCCCGTCAGAAGGATGGCGTGGTCGTGGCGCTTCCCATTCTTCCCAACCAGGGCAGACTGCCACTGGCAGAAGCTGTTCAGGGACTGGTCAGCGTGGTGGTTGATCAGTAACCCGCCCTGCAGGGCACAGACACACAGACAAGGTGTTTCCAGCAGCACGTGAGAAAGGAGATTAAAGAGCAAGAGTTGCTTAGGGGAAAAGGGAGCTAATATTTCATATTTGCTCTACATCAACTTATGTGTTCCCATGTTAACTGTCTGTGATGGCTGAGTCAGCTGTTGAGTGAATCTCTTACAACTGTAAAATAAAACTGGGCCTCTCCCCAGACACACAGATATTTCCAAAGCTGGTGGTTGGAATTACAGTGTACAAATATATTTGATTCCTGAGAATGCTGAACACCAAGCCATATTCAATATTGTGATTATAATGTACTGCAATTGCTGGGGAGGAGAAGTATTACCCAAGTAGATCAACCCATCACAAATTTCTTTTCAGCAAAAGAGATTTTTTTCTTTTTCTTTTGTCTCAGCACCCTTGACACAAGAATTGGCTTCACTCCCACCTTTTGTTACATGTTTTTTTCAGTTTGGGACTTCTGACTCTTTACCACTTCTGATCATCACACCTTGGAAAGCCCAGTTCGAAGTTATTCTATTTATTTAAATACTTATGAAGGAGACTTCTCACTCCAGCCATTTCTCCTCTAGGAAACGCTGGAAAATGTTAGGTTTTATCTTACTGGAAGCATTTCAGTGTTTTTAAGGATATTTATATGAAATGAACAATTTAGAATCAAACCCCAAGAAACAGTGAAAAGTAGAAAGTGTCATTTTGGAGATTTTGGCAGTTTTAATCTTCTCCTCACACTCTATGTCTTAAGAAACCTCCCTGCACATAACGTGGGAGCATCCAATGCTCCCAATGAACAGCAGCAAATGAGCAGCTCAGACAAAAATTCTGACACAACTTACAGGCTCTTGTTCCAAAAGAAGCAGGCTCACAACAATAATGTTTATATCACTTCCAATTGTTCCATCCTTAAACAGACTAGAGACCTGCAATGATTATTGGAGAGGAAATATCACCTACATGCATAATCCCTTTTTAATGGATTAAACATATGTACTGAGTTATTGCCTTGGACTTCAATTTCAGTACTAACTAATGGAGTTATAAACCTTGTAGGATTAACCCAAAAGAGCTCAAACCAGAAGAATTATGCCCCAAACTACACTTAGCCAAAACTCAAAAATCTATTGAGTTCAATGGGCTTTGATCTGTCCTTGGTCTCCTGGATCAAGTGTAATTAAGGCCACAGTTCAAGCTTAGGCTTTGCAGTACAAAAGTAAAGAGCAAGGCTATGCAGGAAAACATATTTATAGTCAAATTATATCAATTTTATGGAAATATATTTGTGTTTTCTCAAAAAGCGTTTCTAGGAGACATGAGATGAAACAGATAAAGCTTCATGATACTAAATTAAAGTCTCAGTTTCAGAGTATCTGCCTTTTTTGTACTACACAGGAATTATTTTAAAATTTGACATTTTAAATAATAATTTTTTTTTACTCTACAGTACTGTTGCCAGAGCTGTGATGTTCTAAAGAAGTGTATTTAAAGGATTTTTGATATAAGTAAATTAGAAGAAAGGCTTGCATAAGGTGTCTCTGCTCTTTTTGTTATCAGTATTTGTCTAATGAAAGATCCTACTCTGACACAACAATATTCCCCAGAGAAAAGACACTTCAGTGACACCACACCTTACCATGTTCATGACTGTTAAGATGTATGTTGTTACATTTTCCTTGCCATGTTTCTCCAACATTTTTTTATCCGCCACAACAAGGGTTTCAACATTCAGACTTCCATTTTTCTGAATTTTAGCAGATGATCTTTTGAACCTTGCAGAAGTCCCATACTCATCTGAACGAATGTAGGTCTCTTCTGTGGGTGGCTTGGGTGCATCTAAAAGGAAATAAAACTGTTTTGGAAAGAGTTCAGATCACCCATGAACAGTTTCATCAGAAAATGAAGTATCACAGGTTTAAAGCCTTAGATTATTTTTATAGCATGTGATTTAATACTTCTGGCTAAGTTCTTCCACATTTATTAAAAAAGACCTGATTCATTCCTGAGGGAAGGATGGCTACAGGGAGAGAAGGAAATGGGAGAACCACATTCGTATTCAATAAGCAGTTTAAAATAAGGAATTAATCTAATAAAATGGTAGCATCTGTGCAAAAAAAAAAAAAAAAAAGCAACAGAATTTTTAACAGAGTATCTGCATTTTTCCTGTCCTTTTGATAACTTCCTGAGGTATTTGGCATGTGCTACTTACATAGCAGTTGGCAAAAAAGTCCTCTCCACAAGTGATGTCCACAGGCAGCACATAAATCAGATACACACCACAAGTAAATTCCTGCCAGCCTGATACTGGGACTGACACTGGCCTTCCATGCCAAACTGCCAGCAAGATTATTCCTGCTGGGAATGTATTTCTTGAGTACAGGGAAATGTTAGGCAGCCCCAAGGAGGGCTTGCCAACAGGCAATGCATATCCCAGTTCCAGGGAGCACTTTCTCCCTCTGTGCTGGTGCAGCACAGGCAGTGGCACAGCTGGAGAATGGTTTCTACTCCAGTTCTCCAGGGAACCAGAACTCCATCTCCCACATCCTACAGTGCTCCTGCTATCCACAGGTTCTTCTGCATAAACCAACGCTGCCTTTGCATCAAGAATTAAGTCAAAGGTGACTTTAACAAACTCTTTGGATAATAATGGGAGTTTTTTTGACACAGGATGTAACAACACAAGTGAGGGAGCCTCAGGTAATGAAAAAAAACCCTGCCTGTGCCTCATCAGAAAGTTACTCCAAAGAGCTGAAACAGACCCTGCTTCCTTCCACGCCAAACTGGGAAATCAAGACCACCACAGAATGGCCAACAGAGCTTTCAAGAACTCAGCACTCTGACCTGCATTTAACATACAAAGAAGCAGGTTATGGTGATTTTCAAATGTGTCACTCATTATAGACAACCATCCTTGATAAGCTCAAAGAACTTTTCTTTTCACAAGACACAAGGACAGGCCTCACCCAAGAGGGAAGTGCCCAGTCCAAGGCACATCAGTGCCCAGGTGCTGTTTGAAAGGCAAAACAGCTCCAATGCTTTGGACACATGAATCCATGAGCAGAGAAGTTTTGCTCCTCAATTTTCTTTACTGCTACTCATAAAACCTAAGCAGCAGCAGTTTCATGCATGTTTACTAACTATAGTCCAGTGAATTCTCATGATTTAAAAGTATTTAGGTTGTGACAAAGAGTTTGGAAGATGATTAACTGGCTTTTCTAGTGCTTCCAAACTGCCTGCACATGAAATTTTAAAAGATGGTGTGCAGGACAAGTTGTTTTTATGACACCCAAGTGGCAATGTACTCTTGCCTCTTAATGCTCAGAAAGTTTGACTTCATTCTTATGTTAGGATAAATTAACCCTGGCTAGGTAAGGTTAATAGCAGAGGACACCTTTTGTCAGCCTGAATTCTCCATCCCTTTGTTCATGTGAGCTGAAGCTCTATTCCAGGTGATCACACTGGATTTCACTGAAAATTTCAAATTGATAACTCCAGATCTCAGAATAAGACCAGGAAAACAATGCAAAAACTGGAGAAAAAAAAAAAAAAAGGGCAAGAAGGAAAAAGTACCAAATACTCATAGAAAAAGGGTTCCCTTTACTGGGGTAATTTCTTCTGCATCCTGTATTTTTCTCTACTAAATTAAAAAATTACAGGTGATTTTATTTTTACTTCATTCAGTGAACACAAGATTGATCTGTTCTATAAATTAACCAAGGCTGTGTCTGGAAATAAGTAGCTATTTTTTAGAACTCCTTCCTTTCTCTCAGAAGGTTAGAGGTATGAACTGCACAAAGTGAAAGACCACGGGGTTTGAAAGAGTTTTGTGGGTAAGGTACTTAAATGCCATCTTGCTCTATCAGATCCTAAGAGTGTGTCTGACACCAAGGTCCTAAACAACGATGGGTAAATCACTTTTACTAAACTCATCACAGTTGGATGCTAATTGCATCTTCTTCATTTAACATAAAACCTGCTTGAATATGCAGCTAAGAGCTCATAGCTGTAAGTGAAATTATTGAATAAATAGATATACATGTAGACTTACAAAAGCACAAAGCATTTTAAAGAAAAATTCAGTTCCTCAGTTCGGTTCCCAGAATCACTGGTTACTTCTGACCTCTCCTGTGTCTGTGAGTCCCATTTATAAGACAAGAATAACAATAATATCTTCTCACATCCCAGGAGGTCGTACAAATACAGTGTTCAAAATACTCTCATCTATTGTAGGGATAAGCACTGTGTAAAAGCTCAAGAGGACATGATAATTCTCATTTTGGACATGCAGTCACAGGAGGAAATAAAGTAAATAAGGCACAAACTCACAGTGGACAATCCAAACAAAATGGGCCAGTGAAGAGCAGAGGAGGTAACAGAGCACCACCAGCCCTGTTCTGCAGGAGGAAAACCAGACAGGAGAGAGAGGGAGGATGTAATGAGGCAGTTTGGGACAGGTTGAATCATGGGCTTGTGCATCTGGCATTTGAGGGTAGGGTTTTAAACCCGGGGGGAAGGATTTCTGAAAATTTAACAAGCCATTTGTTTTCAGGCCTCAGTCTCAGCCAGCCACCTTTCCCACTAACTCCTTTTTCATTCCTTCACTCCTATTTATTTTCTCTTTCTTCCTTACACACCTTTGGAAGAGGAAGCTGCTCATTTTCTCAGAACTTCAGTAGGAAGCTGGAAGAATATAAACGAACTGAGGCACTGTTTTCAATACTGTTTGCAGTCCTGGAGATCCTCATTAAGAATCTCAGCTCAGAAGCTGATCAGCTTTCAAAAAGACTCAACTGAATGCTAAAAGTATAGATATGGGGTCCAAGGGGGCTCTAAAATGTTCTGCAATTTGAGGGCCTAATGAAGGACTCAGAATGGATCTTGGCAGGATAATATATTTCAATATATGTTTTAAGATGTGGCTCCAAAATCTTATTTAAACAATTTACATGGGTGGCTCCTTTTGAAGATCTCAGTTGCTGAAAATTTCATTATTGAATGGTGAGTCCTGAAAGATTTTTTTCTCTATCCTCTCAGAAATTAATGATTTTGAAGCTTTTTTCCTCCATCTTCAGGCCTAATTAATTTTTTTTCCCCAACCTAACAGAGAGAAGTTCAGGGACTTGGCATCCATCACCATGCAGAACTGCTTACTGAAAACTATGTCAGTGTAAAAAAAAAAAAAATCACCACTGGGATCTTTTAATCTAGGCAAAGTACAAGAAAATTAAACAGCGATTCTGATGGCTTAATAAAAGAGATGATTCTGTGAACTTAGAGGAAAACTCAAGTTTCTCATACGTGTTTCATGTTAGAAATACATAATTTAAAGCTATGATGTCTCCATCCCAAAGGGATGCGAAGAGAGGTGAAGCACACCTCGTGATGCCTTGGAAGGGCTGGCCTGGAACAGAGACTGGACAGAGCCAGGGAATAAAGCAGGGATTTATTGAAAGACCCCTAGGATGCCCTTGGGCAGGACAGGGCCTGGCCAGGCTACACCCAAGGTGGACCCAGAATGGTCACCTTATCATGAGGTCTCACACTTTTATAAATTTTGGTCCATTTGCACATTGGGGTTTAATTGTCCAGTTACAGCTTCAGGTTGTGAGGTCCCATCCTTCTTGTTCCTCTCTTCATGTCCACCATTGTTTGTGCTTTTGGGCCTGAAAGTTGTCCTTGGTGTGCAGCAGGAGAAGGATTTGTTTTGTGTCCCTGCTCTGTGCAGAGCTGAGTGACCCTGACTGTGAGGCTCAAACTGCACCCCTGGGCAGCACAGAGCCTGAAAAGCATGAAAGCTACAACTTAAGGCACCAGCATTACATCACATAAGGCCAAAGGAGTGAGAAGAGTTAAAACTTAGTTATTGATGAACCTTACAGATGTTCCTTTCTTTAACAATGTCAGGGGTATATACAGAAATGTGCTCAGCCCAAAACATCTTCTTCCCAAAAGTAACTGGAACAGAAACACCTTTGAGCTTCCATGGAATGATTAGAAGGACACAGACCCAAGAGGAGAAGTGATGATGCTGAGGAAAGCTGGGGGACCACGGCAAGGTGCCAGAGACAGGAAGCTGAGGGATGGAAGGAGGGAAGGCAGGAGGGATCTCCAGCCCAGGCTGCTGAGTCTGACAGCAGTCGAGCATCACTCCCATCAACAGCAGCTGCACAGCCACAACACCTCAGAGCAGCCTGGAGCACAATGAGAGGGGAGAAGAGACAGAGACAGCGTGTGAATTTATGCAAACTCTAGGCTGGAAGCAAAGCAGCAGAGCCGAGGTCTTAAAACAAAGGGAGATAACTTGTCAGAGCCTGGAAGTCCCAGCCTGCCAGGCCTAAACAGTCACCAAGAGAAACACAGAATGGGACGTCTGGGGTTTGCCTGCTTTTCCTGTCCTTGTCTGCTTTCTAGATACTGAGCCCTGGGGAGGCTGGAGAGTGAGCATTGTTTGATGGCATTACATTTATTTTCCTTTTCAAAAGGACCATCGCTGAAGCAGATCCTGCACTACAGAAAACATGCAAAGATTTTGCAGGAGCACACAAATGTATGTGGAACTTTTTCTCACTGCTAAGGAGTGAAGGAAATACTTTATGATGAAGGTGGATGTCAAAAAAGGATGTCAGCCTTTTGTAAAAAAAAGTGGTGGCTCATTTCTTAACTGAGGTTCTCATGAGGTTGGTCTCCTGATCAAAATGGTCATCTGTTTTCTGTACTACTTCTCACTATTTCCTTTTAGACTTTTCTGAATAATTTATTTTGACTGATATTGGTTTAATTGCAGTTATAACCACCACAGGAAAACTAAAACACAATGACCTTTTAAATTAACATTATTTACTGCAAAGAAAGAGGAAACATTATTTCTCTCTGTAGCAAAGGCAGTAAAAGCTCAGGAGGTTTTGGTATTACTTTTAGTACAATTGCAAAGATTTCATGAGAAGGGAACTCTAATTACCATCAAGTACAGCTTTGACCTTAAGAAATACCTCAAAGGACAATTAGGTTCAGTTCTGAAGGGTTTTGTCTTTAACTTTCATGCTGAATAAAACCATTTTCTTTCCATAGTCCAAACTTCATTATGTGCCAAGCATGAACGTGGTATTTTTGGCTGCAGGGAAGCACCAGAAGGTTCTGGCCACTTTAGCATGTGCATAATCACCTTCAGACCATGCAACCTTTATAAATTTTGCTCTGCTGACTCCCTTCTAATGGATCTTTAAAGACATTTGTGGTATCATCCTTTACTGTTACAAAGTGCTTGCATTGTGGACGAATGCACCTTCAAGAGGTTATCAGAACAGTTATCTCTGTGGAGATTGGGTTCTTTTCATTAATACATATTATGCTTGCTGCCAGACATTAAAGTAATGGAGCTCTGATGAGGTAAAATTAGGTCTGACCAAAGTAAACTCAGCCTTAGCAGCAAATGTCAGTAAAGCAGCTGAACACTGAATCAGTGTTGATTTGACAACATTTTGTAAGCACAAAGAGGAATCACTTCCCTAGACCTGTTACAGCAGGGATCAGATAGGCCTAGTTCAAATATCAGGAAAAAATCTCCCCCCCAAAAAACATGGGTTTGGAAGCTCTTTGGGGTTTGTTTTTTGTTTGTTTTTGTTGTTTTGTTTTGTTTTGTTTTTTAAGAAAACCTTAACCTTTTTCACAGTATATTCTTCCCCTCAAAATCTTCCCCTCTGTCAATGAACAAAGCACAGTTCTTTTGAAAGATTTTTTTCACTCTTTCCATATTTTCTGAGACTGCTATTGTCTAGGAAAAAAAACAGAAGATGGTTATTTTCCAAACAAAACCAAAGCTGTTTTCATTGCGCTGTGAATGAAGTCCTTGACCTACAAAACTTTCTTCATGTCTATGAAAATCTTCCATTTTCCTTATGCTCAAAATACAGTTTTCCTTTTGTTGCCTTCAGAATCTGCCACAAGGCAGATTTATTTTGTCTTTATTATTCCTTGTGTTCAGACTCTTGTCCCATTAAGAAGTTTTAATAGGTACAGAAATCTGGAATCTGCCAAAAAATTTAAAACAAGAAGCTAAATCTTGATTGACAGACTTTTCCCAATGGATATCACAATTTTTATTTTCAGGAGGTAAAGCAGAATTTTACTTACCAAAGAACAAGGCATTGGATACCTAATTCTCTCCAACAGGAATGAGATTAAATGTGTAAATATTTCTGCAAAACCAGGCCTTAGACAAAGATGAATGATTCCATAATGTGAATGGTGGTGGATTTTTTCCCCTGTAATTTAATTTTTCTCTTGTTATCCCCTATTTTCTCCCTCCCCTATTCCCTCCATGGTTTTTACTATTCCTTTGCTTGTGAACAAACAGTTCACTCTTCTAATGCCTGGACTTCAGTGTGCTACGAGTCAGCCTCAGGATTAAAGCTTTAGAACAGTGAAGTAGAGGATGGGCTGACAGAAGCAGCTCTTGCTGATGACTCGGTGCCCCTGGCACAGAAATTCAGGGGGATTTATTCTGGACTAACCTCAGGCAGGTTCTTTGTGTTGGGAAGAGATCAGCTGGTTTAAGCTGAGCTGATTGGACTCCAGTTTAATTGTTTTGAGGTGATAAAGCAGTTTATTTGTCATGTCCCAGACTGGAAGGACAGGAGGAACATGGATGGGAGGGATGTTACAGGCTAGGACACCCATAAAAGTAGAGGTTAAAAGAAATCTCTGCAGCAAGACCTCTGGAAATTTAAATAATTGCTTATGAAAGCCTTGTTTGAATTTCTATAGGAACCACAATGATGTTTAACCCTTCAAGGATGAGAAAATTTGTCTGAAACAGAAAGGTAACGAGATTTTGGGGCTTTTTTTCCCTCCAAATGTGGAACATGCTCACATGAAGCTGAAACTGAATTTCCAGCTAGAACTCTGCTGCAGATTGCAAAGCCACCTAAACCAGAGGGACAGTGCCACCAGGACCTAAGAATGTCACAACAAACTCCTTTAAAATAGAAAATAATTTCTCATGCTCTCCAAGTCATTTCTGTTTGGTAATTGTAGAGAGAGTTGAAGACTGCACAAGGATATTTTAAGTGTTCTTTACTCTCATTCATATTCCCAATTTTAGTTATTGAAAATTTTTATTTTATTCTTTTGGTATATTTATTTAAAAGCTTCTTGGTGTAGAACATCATCTTGGTCTATAATCTTAACCAAATTTTTTCTTTACATTGCACCATTTGCATTTTTTCATCATTTTGTACTATGAGTAACCTGTGCAATTCATTCCATGAAAAGGGTTGGGGTTTTTTTCTCTCTAAAGAAATTAGACTTACTTTTTGGATCATTAAGTAGTGCATAATCTTCAAATGGGACATTAAAAACTGTAAGCAGTGACATCACCATGACAACTGATTAAGAAATGTCTAGAGAAGCCTCTGAAAATGTAATTTTTTTAATATAATACATTTAAATGAGTTCATCAGAACAAAGCACCCTAAGTAGATTTATTGTGCACTGAATATCTAGAAATAATTTGGCTATATAACTAACATTAAAAATCTTGTCAATGTGACATCAACAGACTGAGGGTGGGCATTAAAATTCTCTCTGTGATGTCAACCGTGAGGGGATGAAGCATCAAAAAGAAAAAAAGTTTTCTTGCCCCAACAGACAAACCTTCACTTCTTTTACAAGTTTTTTAGTTTTGCTACAACATGAGTTATTGTTTTCCAGTGCATTCTTCTTCCTATATCATTTACAAATCTGCTAACATGTAGGTACATATTACACCAGGTAAGGGCCTCTAAAAATGAGGCATTGCTGAAATTCTTACCATGTTTTCAGCCCTTTGTTATGATGATTTTTTTTGCCCATTGTCCTGCCTGCTCTAATAAATGAAATTGGAAGCAGCAGAAACCTCATTTTTGCAAACAGCAACAGTAAAATATAAATAAATTATGCCATAAAATGCCTACCTGCAATATATGGTGTTAAAAGGTTACATAAATTATATGCTCAGTAGCTGAGGATAAGGCACTCATGAGAGCAACCCCCAAACAAAATAATGCATTTAAATGAATTGCAAAAGCTTAAAAAGAGAAAAAACCCAGTATTTTTACAGATAATCTGTTTGAAGAGATTAGTGATACTTCACAAGAGTAAACTACCCAGCACGCTCCCTGTAACACTCCTGCCTCATCCTCCAAGGAGCTGAAATAACATCAGAATTTCTTCTGGTGTCTTCCATTTTCCAACCTGTCGATCCAAGTTACGGCTTGTTCTTGTCTTTTATGGTTCTGGCTCCTGCTTCTGCCAGCTGGGTTTATGATGCCCTTTTCCAGATGAGATCTTGAGTTAGTTATGTCTGTTGCAAGCAAGGAATAAAGCATTTCCAAAATCCTGTCTGGTGGTGAGTGGTGTGGGGGCCTGATTGAGGCAGGGGGTTGTTTGCAGCCTTCCCCATAACACAGAGCTTTTCCTGACACTGATTTGTATTTTCCTACTGCAGGGAGTTCAGGATCTCCACTGCCCTAAACTGGCCCTGTTCTGCCTGCAGCATCTGAGGCTGTGGTATTTCACATCAGCTGCAAATCTGCCTCATAAACCATGCTGTTGTCTCTTGAAAATCGTGGATTTAGGTGGTTTAGAAAGAATTTTGCCTGGGATGGATAAAAGAGTCTGTTGGCTTTGGGGTGCTCACCCTCAAAGCGATTTAAAGCAGTTGTAGGGAAATGTTTGAAGCTCCTACTGAAAACGAAGTGTTTTGAATTGATATCAGAACTGAGGCATTCCCAAATCACCAATAGCTTCTGAAAACCCAGGCCATTATCCGTACAAAACACTGGCTCTCTATTAAACTCCTTGTTATTCTTTTCCTAATGAGACACTTTACCAGCCTGTCATCACCCGCTGTGATTAATTCTCTACTTGTAAAATTTTAGCTCTCTCTCTGCTGCTGCTGTTAATGTGCTTTGTACCAAATAAAAATGAAGTTGATGTTTACAAATCCTGTCTGGGGGTTGCTTTAAAAAAGCTCTGCTTTGCCTTACATTAATGAGGCCAAGTGTACTGATTTTTGTTCTAAATTGTTCTGGATAATTAAACACTGTAACAGACTAGCACGGAAGGTGTGAAACTCATCATTGCTTAAAGAGCTTTAAAATATAGTATCTATGAAAGTATATGCTTTATTATTAACTGCCTGTGGTTCACACACAGGATTCCACGTGTTCTTTTAATCTTAGCAGCATTAGTGAATCTGGGGATAAGCAGAAGAAAATATTTCTAAAAGGCAGGATCTATGAGTTATCTTGGATAAAAACTAACATGAAAAAGCTGAAATGAAGGAGATGTTTCTAGTACATAGATCTCTGTATTTTTTTTTTTTCCATTGCTAAGTAGATCTTCTAGATGGTCTAGGACATAATTAGACAACATGAATGAGAAATAGTTCTGAATTACACTTTTACTGTTCCATAGTAACGTACTTGCAATTCAAGACTGGATGCCTGAGCATCCTCCTGTATTAAAAGGACCTTCAGAAGCTATTCTGCCTCACAATTTATAAGGAATGAAGGAATACAATATCTAATTCCTCTAAAAAGCACAGTGGCAGTGTTCAGATTGCAGGCCTCTCAGGAACTAATGCGTTTAAAGAGCTTTTATGCTGGAGACAGTTAGCTTTCTCCCTTTTTCATACTAAATAAATTTAATTAAATTAAATAGGATGAAGCCATCTGCTTTCTTTAAGTCTTCTAATCTTAAAATCTTCTAATGTCTTGCAAATCTCAAATATCCTAACTTCAGACAGCAGATGGGTCTTGCAAAAATGCAGATTTCTAATCATATTTTTTCTTCAATTTACTCAGATACACATATTTACTAAAAGAATACACACAAATTTGTATTCTAGCACTTGTATGTGTTTGTGTCTACTGTTTCCCCAATGGTGGGTGGCTCTCCATAGGAAATCAAACTGAGCTCAGCAGAGAATTTCACATGAACAGTGGGATCTCTCCTTTCTTTCTTTCCTAAGATCAAGGCTGAAAACCTAGGGTGTGTCTACATGAGTTCTCTGCCAGCTCCCAGCTCTGTGAATTCAAATAATTGCCACTCAAAATGTCCTGTGGGTGTGTTAGTCCTTAGATGAAGAGGCAATACCCTACCCAGTGCAGGTAAAGCCCTACAAGTGCAAACTCCTGAGCTCCACTCTGCTCCCTGGCCACCCATACTGAGCTTAAAATACTATTTTAGGACTGCATCATTTGAAGAAATCTGTGGGATTGAGGGTTCCTCTTTACGTTTCATATATTACAAACCACATCCAGGTGTGAAATGAGGGCAGAGAAGCACAGTTATCAGCATAATCCTGATATGGATGCTGCACAGTGTCACAGGGCTACTGAATTCACCTGCAGTTGTGCTCAGGTGTCGCAATGGACACAAACAGAACAGACACAGGCTCCTTTAGAAGGTGGTCAGTGGGTTCCATATCTATTGTGGGATGAGCTCCTCTTTATACTGAATGTCAGAGGCCAATTTGATTGGTAACACAAAGGGAAACTTTTCAATCAATTGGTCATCCCAGAGGGACATCAGAAGAAGGTCCCTCCTATAAGAAGGAATGTAAACATTCTTATATTTACAAAACATTGTTCTTCTGTTTACTAGAAGAACACCTGGGAAAGAACCCTTCCAAAAACAAAACATCCAGGCATGAAACTCAGAACTACTCTCAGGAACTCAGTAGAACACAGGTTCTGACCATATTCCATGTGAAATCAGTTAAAAGAGCCCTTGAGAAGAGCAAGACATTCATGGCATTGTTCAATGCCCACTGTTCAATTCTCTTTGTTTATTCTTCTGTCACTGCATTCTCATTAAAATTACTTATCTTTCCTTACTAAAACCTGCCATATTGATAAAATGAATTATCAATGGGAATCCTCTACCAGGTATTTAAATAAGTGTGCCAAATGCTTCTGTGCTATTTTGTTATTGAACAAAACTAAAATTATTATTTACTACAAGGGCTTAGTTTAAGTAGTTTGGTGTAGTTGGAGTGCTCCAAGCTCATAACAAATAAACAAATACTCTGAGGAAGCTCTGAACTCTGAGATTTTACCCCTTTTCATGCATTTTGTGACCAAAGAGAGGAGCACAGCAATCAGGGGTGGCTCTTCCTCATGCCCTCTGTGAAACTCTGAATGTTGAGCTCTGGCTGTGAGTCCCTGTGGGATCAGTCCATGTTTGTGGCTCTCTCCAGGCAAAGCAGTAAACAGCATTAATGTTTGAAAAAGGGGAACAGCAAATATCAGTAGCACTGTAAACCAAGATGACAATTTTGGACAAATGGATGACAGGTCTATGTAGTGCTTTTCTTAAATTACATTATTGCAAGTGGCTCCACTGGGTAACACATGAGAGAGACATGTATAAATAATATTAAAATACATTATTACAGGATGCTATCCATTATTTCGTAGCACTTACACATTATAATGTGCATTTGTTCTCACTGTCCTACTCAACATTGCCCTAAAAAACTAAGGAGGAAAATGTGTGTTAATCATTTACTGATTACTAATATATTGCTTTTAAGTGGCCATAAGTCAAAAGTGTTTTTTATGACTGATCTTTCAAGTGAATTTTACGATGAACGTGTGTTCCTTAAGGCACAGACATGATGAACTTAAGGTAAATTCTATATATTTATATGTTTAACAAAATTTAAACATAGTTCATGGTTAGGAATGTGGGCAACCTTGTAAGAGTGAAAATGATATATACCAAAACAAAGGGGTGCTGACCTAAAAGGACCTACACAATATATAGTGGCATTCATATTAGAGGTACAGCTTTATCTTCCTCCCATAGCTGGGTTTCCTCCCATGTCCAAACAACAGATACTGTTAAAGTCAACAGCAAAAAATTTTCAAATTACCTAAGTCACAGCTGATTTGGGCATTTGATACCTCTAAACTCATATTCAGTGTAAAAATATCTTCTTCCTTCTTGCCAAAGATAAATACCAGAATAAAATATGTTAGCAAAGACATAAATGTCAATAGGACTTAAAGATAGATTATATATGCTGGGATTTACAAGATATCCAAAATGGTTTGGGACCACCTCTAATGACAAGCAAAATGCAGAGCTTATCTGAGGAATGACAGGGACACTGGCTCTCCTGTGGTGTTCCTGCAGGTTATGAGTTGAAAGTTGTATTTCTGCCTCTGCAGAATCAAATCAGGAACCTGCTGAACACTTACCCCCATAGCTTCCATTACCCCTGGTATGGAAAATTCTGCATGCCTTCTCTCTATCAAACAGACAGTCCACATGGAATAATAAGATGCTGACACAAAATAAGTTTGGGTTTTATAGACTTGCAAATTTTGAAAAAGTTTTCCATTCACTACAGCAATTTGGAGGGAGATTTGGCAACCAGGCCCAGGGGATTGTCCTGCTCTGCCCTGGGCTGAGGCAGCTCTGGGCACCACGAGGCCAAAAAGAGCCAAAGCTGCTGGAGAGTGTCCAAAGGAGGGAGCTGGGGCTGCACAGGCTGGGATTGTTGGGGTGTCTGTGCAGGGACAGGAGCTGGGTCATTGATCCTTGTGACTCCCTTCCAATCAGGATATTCTATGTCCCATCATGTTTGGAACTGGCACCAAATCACCACCAGTGATAGTTTTTCACCAGCTGCAAAACCAACTATTAAATTCTCCCCACAGCCCCAAGCCACTTGCTCCCATGCAGAGCCTGCCTGGAGTTCCTGTGGAGCTGCCTGATAAAGCAGATGAAGCTCCAAAGCATTTGCTCTGCAGCCACTTCAGACAAGGCAGTCTGTGGTGTTGACTAAGGCTGACTTTCCACTGACCACTTCCACGAAAGGTCTGTGCACACAGTAACACTCCTCCTACACAGGGAACTCCTGGGGTGATAGAAAAAAATTAATTTTCTGCTTTAGACCAAATATGGGTTTCTTTTTTGAGGCTAAATTTTCTACAACTCCTTCTCCATTTTCTTTCTCTGTATGTTCAAAATGATCTCTAGATAAAAGCACCCTTTGGAGAGCAGCATCTGTTCACCATACTAGTTCAGTTAAATATTGCCTGATAAGTAATGAAGCTCATATGTTTTCTACAGATTTGTCTTGAAGCAAACTTTGCTGCTACTTGCATTTGAATTTTCTAAGAGTATTTAGAGTTTTTCCTAGGGAAGAATTCTAAAAGGAAAAATAAGACAGAAAATTATCTACACCACATTTCATTAGCCTGAAAATCTTAATGAAATCAAAATTCTAAAAGATATTCCTTTTTTTAATCTACTGATGGGTAGCTAAATATGGTGGCAATACTACTTAGTATTTTGCATATGTGATAAAATGCCAAATATAAATTAATCTGATTTTAACATTGTATCATCACAGAGCTTTTTAATCTCCAAGTTCTACTTGGTGAAACTGAGGCAGGAAGAGAGATGCTTTTGCTGGGGGCTACCCCATTACACTTGTGGCCCTTTAGGCTTTTGCAACCCCTGTGGTGGAACGAGCAGGGGCAAAATTGAGATTAAGGACAGGTCCCTGCAGCTCATTTAACAGCATCAAATACCTGCAGCAGCACCAGACTGTGCAGTTTTTTACATTCACAATCTTTAAGTATTCTTATTCACCTGCCTCACACATCCCAGAAACAGTTTCTTTCTGATAGAAAGCTCCTGAAAACAAGAAAGACCTTATACATGAAAAGGAACCTGTTAAAAAACATGAACAAGTTTCTCAAGTAAGTGGAGGGACTGTCTGGCTCAGGGGAAGGTGATTGAATTTCAGAGAGGTTTAAATCTAAGACACCTTCTGAATCCATGCCAGATTCCCCGTGAGTGAAAGCCATTACCATGGTATTTGTGCTGAGGTATGTGAGATGAATTTGGTGTCTCAATCCAGTGTGTTTGGAGCAGTCACTCGGATCACAAAGTCACTGTGACATCCCTCAGTAACTGGCATTCTTATTGATGGAATCAACAGGATTTAATGGCCATGGAGACTGCACTATCTTTGCTCACACTCGAGGCATATAGATGAGGCAGGGTGGATGTTTGTGCTGTCACTGACTATACTATCACAGCCCCAAGATAAACAGAGGGATTTCAGCTTTCAAGCCTGTCAATCTGGCATTTTTCACAAGAAGGAAACACACTAAAATAAAGGAGAGAGCAGTGCAGCTCCAAATGACACTAATATTGATGAGTGGCTGGGAAGGCCATGCTTAATATCACTTATCTTTGTTTAAAAAAAGGGCACATGCCAAGTTTTCCATGTCCTGATTTTCAGCCTTTTTTAACAGATCCACCTGTATGTGAGCACAGGTGTAGGTAGTTAGCACTGCACTGAAATTATACCTGACAGAAATGTAGAAACTGCACACAGCAGCTCAAAACCAAAACACAACGTTTCTGTATTTCAAGCTGCTCAGGCACAACAAAAATCTAACCAGAATGAGTGAGGACTAAAAGCACTTCCATGGAGTGATGGCTTCAGCAAAATTAGTCATTAGGGAGAGGAAACACATGATTTTTTTATTTTCCCATGACAACAAGATTTCTAACTGTTGACAAGTTCATCAGGAAACTTGGTGAGGTAAACACGTCACAGTTCCTCCACTTTATGACATGTCACAGTCCCTCCACTTTATAGCAAAAAATTCAACTGGCTGGCATCATTTTGTGGAAAAATGAAGAAAAGAAAAGAAAAAAGGAAAGAAATTTCATAGTAACAACTGCTGTGTGAATCTCAGAATGTGGGGATTGTGTTCTTCTGTTGCATAAGCATCTGAAAGTGAGGGCTGTACTTTGAC
Source organism: Cettia cetti (assembly GCA_013401135.1). Classification (NCBI taxonomy): domain Eukaryota; kingdom Metazoa; phylum Chordata; class Aves; order Passeriformes; family Sylviidae; genus Cettia; species Cettia cetti. The sequence goes on along the minus strand of VZUI01093245.1, from coordinate 17,382 downwards.
AGGAGAACAACTTAGGCAGCCTGCTTTAATAATTGGAAAGAGAAGATCATTCTTTCAGCTCCTGCTTTGCAGTGAGAATATAGTGAAGATTTTTCTCTGGAAACAAAGGGGAGATTAACCACTGGAAAAGAGAGTTCTTAAAAAACTTGCAAGAAAATTTGCACAGTTTCAGCACTTGAACTGAGACACATGAGAGGAATTTCATAGGAAGTTATGGGATGGCAGGGGAAAGAGCTACCAATCACTCCATCACCTTCACAGCTCATTTGGACACTCAGCCTCAAAACACATTTCTTTGCAGTGCTGGTACAACCACTGAAAACAACCATGCAGAAGGGTTTTAAGGGACTCTTTTCCTTCTGGATTGCTTAAAGAACAACATACCAGAAATACCACAGAAGAACATTTATCAAGATTGATATTACAACCTTAATTTTGGTTGGCAGGAGGCAACTTAAGAGAGGAAGTTTTTTTTCATAAGTGAAGTGATAAAACACCGTTGTAAGAGGCACTTGTGAACACATTGTCTTTTCTATCTCATCTTTTCACTGCTCAGCCTTTGATTCTTTTTTGCTTTCCCTTGAACTTATTTTTGCATCTTCTTAAACTGCAGCATTCATTTCAGACACTGATTCTAACATCTCTAGGAAATACTAATTATAAAACAATCTTCTAAAATTCTTTTGATTTTAATCAGAGAGCCAATACCATTAATAAAATCTACTCCTCTTCTGTTAGTTCCACAATAACCAGCATAACTTCTGAGTAAAGAAAGACATTTTGCCCTTATTAAGCAGGAATTATTAGCACACCTGTGTGGGTTGCAGGATTAAATTCCACAGAGTTTTCATGGTGCTCTAAAGGATAAAAATACATTAGTAGAAATCAATAGTACAGCACCAAATGATGCACTTTTTAAAAGGTCATTTTGTGGTAGGGAGTAAAACCTGGATTTGATCGCTTGGTTATCCTCTGATACATGATCTCCTTCTGAAGCTCTTATCAGAGGAAAACAAAGAGAAACCAGCTCATAGTTGTCACTGGCAGTAAGAAACTGCACCTGCCAAAAGTTCAGATCCAGGTTCAAATCCACTCCCTAAAGTCAAAGAAAATCAAAATGTTCATTGCTACTGTGGTTGTCTTGTTTGATCCACACTAGTGAGGAAATTTTTCCTTTGGTGGAGGTTGTATCAGGCATGATATACGTATATATGTACATATTAGCATCACTTCCTTGCCACTCACTGCTGGGAGGCAGCCATTGGCACAATTCAGTACTTTTAAATATTGCCTTGTACCAATTTATCTTCTCCCTAATAAATATCATCTCTCAATTGTTTCTTGAATCCAGTACAGAGTTTGAAACTGGATTGAGTGGTGCATTTAAAATACCAACCAAGTACAATTAAAATGCCAACCAAGAGACTTACAAATAATCCTTTCTGGTTTTCAGTTGTAAATTAGTCGTATCTGAAGCAACAATGCAAAACCTGTATCTCAGCTGGCTGCCTTGATAAACTACTATAGATATTGCCTGTAAGTAAATTAGGGTTTCTGATGTAAACACCACTAAAGTATATACCATGCTTGTGCTGACAAAGTGCAGCAACAGAACGCAATATCCACCTTTCCAGATTGCCAGCATCAAAAACCTGATAACAATATGTTTCCATGCCTGGTTGCTCTCTGGAGATAAAATTAAGAAATTATTCTTGTAACACTGCAGAGGGTAGAAAATATTTCTGTTTCACAAGGAGAATTTTTACATTCTCATCCAAATAAAGTAAAGCAACCCAAAGCAGTGTACAGACATACATAACAAGCATGAAAATGAAGGCTAGACCTATATTTAAACAGGACACAAAAAATGAACAGAACATTTCCATACAAAATATTGCACTCATAGAAAACTCCTCAAAAGGATCATATTGAGGAAAAAAAAAAAAAATAAGAGGGCAAAAGAGGAAAAGCAGGCAGAGTTACCTGGGCTAAAAATCCAAAACCCCACATTCTTTAATTTACTATATTATATTTTCATAACTCTAGTTCTTCATCTCTACACAAAAGTGCACAAGTTTATGCCAAATCAAGAGCACCGGGTATTTAACATTCCAGAAACATCAGCTGTGCCTTGGTAATCTCTGACCCCTGTTTCCTCTTAAAGGGTCAGTGGATTAAAGGTTTTTATCTCAAGTTTATTGGCTCTTTAGTAACCTTTTTGCTTTATTGGATTATACTTGTACAAGTTTTCTACTACAGCACTATGAGGCTATTAGATATGTGATGCCAAGAAATGGAAGTCATCACCAAGAAATGCCATGTCATTAGAATCTTTTTTTGCCTAAATTTAGACACATCATGTATTAAATCTATTCTCAATCTACATAGAATATATTTCTTCACTATTTATCTCTGACATTATTTTGTTTCTACCCTTGGATTTCCAAGCTGGCTCAACAATATTCAAACACAATGGAAAATAAATAATGAATCACTTCCTAGCACCTAGTCTCTCTGACACTCTTTACTTCAGTATTCCATCTATATTTTTACTCTTGTTTTTTGTGTTCACAGCTATTTTCTGTCTGTAGCTCTACAAGGTCCCTTATAAACTGCACAACAAACCCAGTGCTGCACAAGGCCTGGGAGTGTTCTCTATTTTAGTGCTCTATTGGTACATTCTGTAGTAGCTGGGAAATTCACTTAGGCAGTGAATTGTACCCATGCAGATTCAATGCTGAATTCTAAATTTAAATCACCAAAACACTATAGGGTGCAGTTTCACGTCTACGCTTCCTGTGTGGGAACCACAAAGAATATTCTGTCTGAAAATATCCAGCAGAGATTTTTATTGAAATGAATGTGATCCTTCTGGGTACAGGCATTCCAGCTTTGTATTTCCTTGCCTTCATACTTTAGCCCATGGATGTGACCAATTAAGCACATAACAGGGCCCAATACTATCCCAATATAGTTATTCTTTTTTATGGAGAGCCCATTAAGCACACAGACCCTGGCAGTCAGAGCCGACTGATATTAAATGAGTTTCTCAGGGACTCTGGGATTACAGATCAAGAACCTTCACTAAAGTACCTGATTTGCCACAGACAGTGTTGGAGCTGTGAGAAAAATCCATTTCCTGGTATTTGATGGACGCAAAGCAAATTCCAGGTGGGAAAAGGTGACACAAGGCTGGTCCATGGCTGCCGTGGCCACTGCATCAGGTGTCTTCATTCCCAGGCTGACCTTCACCCTCAAATCAATTCCTGAGTACTTAAAGGAACTTCAGCAACCCACTGCCTGCTGTATTATCCAATAATAATCATTACGTCTTCTCCACAAAAAAATTTAAATGTTACTTTTACAGGGTAGTTTAAACTCACACTCATCCCAGATGCTTTTGATCTGACCACTCCCAACAGGGCAGTTTCACAGCCTGTGGAGAAATTGGTTCTTTCTCCCCACCTGTAGGAAGGTGCCAACACAATATCCTCACTACAGAAGAGGCATAACCTCCATAGGGGGTGGGATTCACACAGAATCATTATTTGCTGTCTGAGCACAGTGGCACCAGCACCTGTGGAATCTGTAACTCCCACACATCCACCACTTCCCAGTGTGCTCAGATCGGGAATCAAGGTTCAAATCAACAAAAACCACATCCCAAATGGATGTGAAATAATGCATAATTTCAATGCTGAATCTGGACTGAATTTCTCCATTTACTGATGGCAGTGTCATGCAAAGCCAAACCCAGAGATACTTTACAAGACTGCATATGCTGTCTGATTTTGGTGCTAAATACACATCCCACTAAATACAACCAGGGTTTTTTTTTTGCCTGTTTTGATGTAACAAAACACTGAAAATTAGAAAACTGGGTAAAAGAGAAAAATGCAAGCCTTTCATTTACATAAATTGGAAAATGATCTGAATTAAACAGACATGTTTTTTTCTTTATAGTTGCTAACATTCTGCAGGCTTAAAACTTTCTGCTTGAAGTGGTTTATCATAAATAGACATTTCTGAAGGTCCCCCAAGGCAGACAAGTGCAGTTCTAGAGAGGTAGCTGCAGCTTTGTTTGAAAGCAGCCTAAATATCTTTAATTTCAATGAGAGAAAAATTGTCAAGTAAAATGTAATATCAGCTTTGCCCTGATCATCTCTGATGGAGTCTGTCAGTAATATCCATTCTTAGTTCAAAGCTAACTTTGAAACACTTTCTAAACTGGAGTATCCATCTCAGTTTCAGTGCTTGCAGAGATCATAAAAGAGGTCACAAAGAAACCAGGTAGATTCTGTTTATCCATAGGCAACCTCAGAGTGGAGCAAAATCCCTGTCAGTGCCTCTGCAGACACCCCTCTCCTGCACCAACACAAATTGCAGCCTCCAAGGTTAAATGTTAGCAGATTTCCCCATCTACAATTCTCCCTCCTCTGACCTGCTCATTCACTGCTCCTGGCAGAGTGCAAGGACTAGATTTCAAGCCTTTGTTTAATTAATTACCACTGCAAGAAATGAATTGAAAGTTTTTTAACTGATCACAAGAAACTTTAAGGCAGCTCCCAGTGAAGCTCCTGCTCTCACAGCAGATATAATGGAGTGGCTGCACTGATATCAGCAAAGCACTTGAGAAATCCATCACTATAACATAGGTCAGGCAGTGGTCCCTGGGCCCTGGAAGATGTTGACCTATTCAGAGAAAGGTCACTTTGCTGCAGAAGACAGTTCATAAGTGGAAAAGAGCTCAACATATACTGGTGCTGAAGGCTTTTGATCTGACCAGGAGCATTTTGCATACATTTGAACTAACAGGAACACAGGTACATTTTGAAGTACATAAAAGCTGATTTTGTGTCAGATTTTACAACTTCAGACACATATATGTTAAAGAATTTAATTTAGCTTTCTCTTCGTTACCTTTGAGCAACAACTTCATCAGTGCTTTAAAGCAGAAATTTCTGCTCCTCAACATCTGAATGTTCCTACCTCAGTCAGTGGTTTACAGAGTTTCAGTGAATTTTGCAAGCGTGATATTGGCTTTTACCATTAACCTTGGTTTTTAAAAAAAAACAAAAACAAAACCCACAGCATCCACCCAGAAAAAAATACTGCAATGAGAAACCAGGAAAATTATAATGCTTATTGACTCCTCTACACAAACCCCTGAGCACCCAGAGTTGTCCAAGGCCCTGAGCTCTGTTGCTCTCAGCCTTGCAGCAATTCCGTATGCAAAATAAATCACTGAGATTCTTTCTGCTTCGGATAAACCATTGTGAAATTTGGATATTTCTTCCACATTTTTATGAAGCTGAAACGAACAGGCTGACAGCATAACTCACACTCTATTGATTCCATGCCAGTGCTCGTTAATGGAGAAGCCAATTCTCACTGAATGTATGACCTACTGATATCCCAAGGCAGCTTTTGTCTCAAATACCTCCAAACACACTGAATTATTTAGAGCACAAAAACGTTACAAATGCTTGGTACATCTGCACATCCATACCTGGGTGTACAGGTACAAATATCCATCAGCACCTTTGTGAGCACACACACACACACACTGAAATGGGCCTGAATGCACCACCACCATCACATTGCTTTTCCAAAACCTCAGGTCCTTCAGCCTCTCACAAAGTGTCACCGGTAGGTTCCCTGGGGCAAAATAATTTAATGTGTAATTTGCTTAACTGTAATGGATTTATAGTGATAAATCTGGTTACTGTCAATCTATTGATCTAAAGTTGCAATTTACTGATCCTTTTTGTGTCATTAACCACTGCTTTGGAAAGAGCCTGTGGTGATACCGAGTATTTGTCTGTGGATAAACACTCTATTTCTTTTTTTCTTTTTTTTTTTTTTTGTAAAGTATGAAACCCAACTCTTCCTTAGATATTCAAACAAAGCTTTTAAAAGCATCAGCCATGACATTTTGTATAAATATTTTCCAACTGCCCTGTGGATTTTGGCATGAATGTGTTCCAACATTAAGAAATGATAAGAGACTTAAGAACAGATATACTGTGAGAAGATATCTTCTTAAATTCTTTATTCAATCAGCTGTGAAACAGTATAATATCTTAAAAGGACACATTTGGTAGCATGAAAGACAAGTGCAGTGAGGCTTGAGCTTGCTAAATTCATTGCATTCTTCAACCTTAGGGCTGCAAATAGATTATTTTTTAACCTCTCAAGAGGATGTCAGGTATTCTGCAAGCAGCTGGCATTGTGAAGCAATTTAAATCGTCTCTATTTGTTAGCTGGTTTAGTGACTGCTAAAATGGGTGGGTTAAGTTTCTTAGAGGCTTTTTGCTTTTTGATTTCACTCAGTAACTTCTAGGCTAATAGCTTGCATCGCCAAGCCCGACACAGACAATGAATCCACTGCTCCAAATGGATTTGAAGACAGAGCTTTGGGAGAGCTGGGGACTTGACTTTTGAAGCAGAGCTTGCAGGGTAGGTTAAAATGTGTCTGTGGTAAAATAGAGACATAGCTTTTGCTCTGCAAACTGCAGACCTGCCAAACTACTTTGGAATTATTTGTGTAGACTCTGGGAAATCGCTGCAGTTATCTCACAACTCCATTCCAGGCTGCTATGACACCAGAATGCCTTTGCATCTCTCTTGTGTTTTCCTGATCTCTTTAAACAAGCAGGGCTGGAAGCATTATTCATTCAGCCTCCCAGGTTTGTATTAATTGCATTTATGAAACGGGTTTCATTTACTTGGAAAACTGCATGAACCTGTTGAGCATTTCAATCTGGCAACACCTTATTTTTCAAAATTTACTGAAATTTGCTGAAGTCCTAAATTTGCCTGCATTTTTAATTGATTGTGCATCACTTATCTTCCTTTGAAACTTGCACCCAGCACACAGACAGATGGGTGCACTGAGGCATGATATTAATCAAAAAGAAATCCAAAAATATGCTGTAGCACACAGGCATCTCAGGCCATCCACAGGGCTGAGTGTGCTTTGCCAGTCTGGGCAGAGAGTTTGGAATCCCCTTGGTTCTGCACAGGAAACTACACACATTTTCATGCAGATAGAACACTTTACATGATATCCTTCATCTGGCCTGCTAATGTGGCTGGTTCTGATGCTGGGACTTCTGCTGCCCTAGAGGCTGCTGCCTCCATCTGCTGCTTTGCCACTGCCACAGCAAACCCTCTGCTAGGAGGAGGCAGAAGGGGAGCACAGTCCCAAACTGCACATGGGAACAGCAACAATCCAATCACTGCATAAAGGATGGAAGGATTGGTTATCCTGGGTTGCAATGCAGGATGTAACCAGCAGTCTGTATTCTGTCACCAGCTGTTAAACCAGGTGTGGCAGGGCTCTTTCTCCCTTCCAGGACCCTCCTCCCTGCAGGGGATATCTGCTGCTCAGGGGCCAGCCAGGCTCACTGCAGGCCTGAGACAATTCCATCAGCCCATGGGGAGAGGCTGCAGCCAGGGGAGGAGCCCAGCATTCCTGCCTGGATCCAGGCTGGGATTGAGAGCAGCAGCACAGCCTGTGTGCACTGCATTCCCAGAGGAGACTGGAGCCATCCCAGCACCACTGGAGCTTCAGAGGGAAACTGCACCAGCTACAGGATCATCTCTGCTCCAACAGAGCCACAGCTGGCACTGCAGGAGGGCTGGATTGGGCTGCTGCCAGCACCCTGACCAACAACAGGGTGTCAGGTTGTGTTCTGACTCTGACAGTGGGTTTTTTTGTACTACTGCATTTTTATTTAATTTTCCTAGAAAAGAACTGTTATTCCTATTCCCATATCTTTGCCCGAGAGCCCCTTAATTTCAAAAGTATAATGATTCAGAGGGAGAGGGTTTAAATTTTACATTTCAAAGGAGGCCCCAGGCTTCCTTAGCAGACAGCTTCTTTCCAAAGCAAGACATTGGTCCAAAAGGTCACTATCTGACACTCCCAACCAATCTTTGGCTCTGGTAATGCAATGGGATTTCTAAAGATGCACATAATACTTAGATTGGGAGACATTCAGTGTCATACTATGCTGTACATAGTATTTTCAAAGTATATTACAAAGTCCTTGGAATTGCTTAGAGTGTAATCCTCCCTGTAGTTTTTTCCTTCCTTATTTCAGAAAGAAATTACAAACATGTACTGAATATACATGTATACATGTGTGCTTTAGGATTCACACACCTTTTAAACCAACTGAGCTGTACAGATTCACACACTCACAGACACGTTTATTCTACACAGTTCACACAAATGGAATCCTCATGAGCCAATCAGTGTGGCATAAAACTGCAATTATTAACACAGTCTAGTGTGTATTAACAGGAGGGTAAGGCTCTATCTTTCCTTGTGGATGTCTTCAAGAGACCAACCCCAGCAGACAGAGATGAAGGAGAAATGCTATTCCCTGTGAAGGCAGGTGCTCCTGATCGCCCAGACCTTCTAGGTAGGAGAAAGTTCAGTTCTTTGCTTTACTGAGACCAACTTTATACAACTGTTCCCTATGCCTGGTTTTAGTTTAAACCCATCTTTTCAAAGCATTCTTAAAGCCACAGATATTTCAAGAGGCCTTTTTTTTCTGATAACAGACTAACAACTGCATTTGGATGTATCTATTTAAAAACATCTCTCTTGACCCTGGAATTTGGAGCCCACCTCCCTCTGCATACTGAGAGAAGCAGGTTCTGTCCTTTGAGTGTCTGTGCAAGAAAAATTACTTATGAAAATTAACTATTGAAACCCACAGCATCATCTCCATTCATTCCACAGGGCTCTGGAACCAGCTCAGGGAGCAAAATGTCTGTAGTGTGGGCAGGGACTGATGAGAGAACAGGCCTGTGCCAACCATAATCCAAAAACGTTATGCATTTCTGTAACCAGATGGTTACCCAGCAGCTTAACACATAAAGTGAAATCCTTTCTTATTATTGCTCACCACACAGAGACAGATAAAGATAACAGGCCTGGTAGTGCCATGCTGAAAACTTCGTAGGAGCTCCTTCCCACATTGCACTTTCATGACTCTTTTCAAGTTCCTCTCTTCTCTTCAAAACAAAAGTGTGCTTAAAGTTTGATGTTCGAGCATCCTATTTGTGTTTCAGTCTATTATTATACATGACCAAGGATTTTCAATGTGCATTTCTCTGACAAGTATGAATTGTGAGAGGTTTTAGCATTCACTTCTTACAGTCTAGCTTCAAGCTCTTCTCACACTTGATTTGTATCTCGTGTCTTAGTGGATAACAAAAAAGCACTTTTATATGAGCTATGAATTTTATGCAGATCCTTTTTTACACTGAACCCCATATTCCAAATCAAAATTGCATATGAACAATACACGCCAAGCAGGCAAATCAATATCCAAATAATAACTAAAACGTGTTACACTTTCAAGAATATAAGATAAATTAATATAAAGAGCATTACGAATCCTTTGAAGCACAACAAAAGGAGCCATGGTTAAAATTTTAACAAGTTTGAATCATTAGCTAAACAAATCCTGACAGCCTAGCTTTGCACTTCCAGTCACACATGCTCAGAACAAAGGCTTGATATGTGAGGCAACTTTAATAGGTCCCTCTGCATATGACTAATTTTTCCTCAAACAGTCATTTTTTATTTCATATTTTACTCTGGATCCTGAAATGTCACATTTTATTAATCTGTGTCACTCATGTGGATTGTTAAAAGAACAGACTAGCACTGGAGGAAGTGCCTCTCATCATTACCATACGTATGTGGGATGACAAAGGAATGTGCTAAAATTTGGAGTAACAAGTATTAAAAGTAGAACAAGCAAGAATAGAATATATAACCTGTTTTCCTTTAACCACATTCCAAACTACACTTAGAGAAATGGCAACAGCAACAATTGGTCCAGAAAAATCCTGGTTTGCATTTACTCCCTCAATAAAACACAAAGCAGGGACAAGTTCAGGGCCCTTGCACCAGCTGTGGCAGAGCTGAGTCCATCCCAACCAAGAACCAAAGGAGATAAAACTGGGCATTTGTTTTTATTCCTTTTAGGTCGTGTTCCCTGAGTGAAAGCATTTCCCAGTGTCACAGAGGTAGCCAAAAGCAGAAACAATGCATTTTGGATAAACTGACTCTCCCTCAGACATTATTGGTTGAGGTGACCTCTAAGACTATAAAAACCCATACAGAATTCAACACAACTGTACTGTACCTTAATGGAAGTATAGCACACATTTGGGACAGGAAGGGGCTGAGAAAGGTGTTAAGGTTTCTGAGAACAGAAACCTGTTCTAAATGATGCATTTTAATGTTGTATCCTTTCTCCTAATAACAAAGAGCAATTGTAAATAATTTCTGTTACCAAAAACATGAAGGAGGGGAAAGAAGAAGCCATAGAGAAAAAAAAAAATATAGAAATCTGTGGAATTAAACATACAAAAACTTAATTGAAAGTTGTGTAGAAGATATTATCTCCAATTCCAAAACATTTGCCTGAGGAACAGGCAGTACAAACACAGTTACACAGCCTATCCCAAAGAGGAAATAAAACCAAACAAACTACTGAAATAATTATCACAGCTCAGTTGTTTACCAACCTGCTCCAACCAAACCAAAATATTATCACAAAAATAAAATAAACACACTGCTCTGGCAGAACCGCTGGGTGACGGGGGAAGGTACCTAAGGTTATAGAACAATACTTAATAGTTTACATTCATTAGGTGTCAATATATTTGTATTTCTAATTGATACCTAGAATTAGTCTATCAGTAATGATCTCAGTTAACTGCCCACATCCCTACTGCAGCCTTCCTGTCTGTGCTTCACAGAATTATCTCTTCCTAAGTCCCAGCTTCACTTAGTGAATTTTGAGGACCAGATTAAGTCTGAGGAGTAGCTGGACTGAGTAAAACAGAAATACTCTTCCTCTCACAGAATGCAAAGTTGCAGATGGACACTGAAAATGTCACTGAGAGCTTTCCTTGGAATTCATTTGAATTAGGAGTCTCTCCAACCTTCCAATGGTTTCCTAATGAAGTGCTCTATGAATTGTGGCCCTAAATGAAGATGTTTAGAAGCTGAACAGTAATGTAACAGAAAAATGATGTAATTTTATAAAAGATACTTTGCTATATATTGTGACACAGCTACCATATAGCATAAATGGCATTTGACCCGAACTCTATTATGTTTGCTTCCCTGATACTAATTTGGGCATCTGTCTGAGGAGAAAATACAACAGATGGATGCAGGCAGAGACGGAGATCCACAAAAAAATAAGCAGACAGTCTTTGTCTTGCTACCATCACAGGAGAATTAAAAAATTTAGGCTTAAAAGATGAACACATCATTTCACCAGCATGCCTGTTTTACTGGCCATCACTTCAGGCAAAAAAAAGTGAGTGCTATACAGGTGTCAGATCTGAAAACCTGTTCTCATCTTCCTCTGAAGAAGACTGAGAGGTAAAAAATGGGAGACTTTTAAGCCAACCTAAGACTTGATATTTTTTTCTGTCAAAAAAATCTTACTTCAGTACTTGAAGTGTATTCAAAGCAGAGTGGTTGCCCTACGCAGGTTTGTGGGGTAGAGAGTCCAAGATTAAATTGAAAGTTATATAAAAAAAGCAAACTCCACCACTGTTCCTGGCCTTGGCTGAATATATGCAGAGCAATCTGGCAATAATTCAGCTGCATCTGCATTGGTGTCACACCCTGGAATTCCTCAGTGCTTACCTGCAAGAGGCTCTGATTAGTGACATATTGTTTCCAACCTCCTTGCAAGGAGCATTGTGAGCAAAGCTGTGTTTCTCCCACACACGCATATGGCTACATAGACAGGAATTAAGAAAATAGCTTTCTTACCTTTCTCTGGCTCTCCAGGCAGCAAGCAAGACTTCCTAGAGAGGAGGAACAAAGAAAATAATTAGACATCCGAAAATGAAAACACTAATTTCTGTCCTTACAGACTGGATGATAAACAAGAGTCATCCCTATATTTTGAAACATTTTTACTGACAAGTTCTGCAGAAATCAAACAGTGCAATTATGCTTAAACAACCCTTACAAACGGTCCATTAACCCATCAGTCTCATCTGGGAAGATGAACTCCCTGCCCCAAATCTGGCAAACAGTATAAGGCTGAGATTGTGAGAAGAACATAAAAACCAGGCCTCTCAGAAATGAGATATTACAACAAGTATAAAGGCTGTTAGACTGATCAACAGCAAATCCCTTGAAACCCATGGCTTCTGAACTAGAACTGGAGTCATTTTAAGTTCAAGTTGTATTTGGAACTAGCAGACATTTCATTCTGGCCCACTTCATGTTTACTCCTATTGCAGGTCTGAAGATGCGAGAATGGCATTTGAACCAGGCTCTATTACTTGCATAGTAATCTTCTATTTATTAAAAAAATATAAAGTTTTTTTAAAAAATGTCATTTTCTGTGAAAATTTAGATTTTAAATTGAAGTTTAATCTTCCTGCTCCCACCTTTGAGGCTCTACATAACTCTGCTCCTCACTTCTCATTTGATTCAGTCTCTTCTCTCAGCACACTTCACCCATATCACCCTAAAAGCAATTTAGTCAAACGTCCAGCTACCCCAAAGCTACATCTACAGTTGTCTCCCCTTCTTCAACAAGATATATTTTATTTTAAAACTCATTTACTCACACTGTTCTCCCCTCCACATTCAACCCGAAGGCTCAGTAATTTGCATTCCCTCTCCAGATCTACTATACAATTTGTTTGGAATCCTCCATTTCATCTATTTATCTAATTTCTTCTAGATTTCATTAAGCCAAGCATTGCTTTCACTTCTAAACAGCCAGGTTGCTTTGATCACAGTAAAATTTCCTCAGGGAAGCAATTCCTGCATTCACTTACTGTTATATCTTGCCTTTAAAAACAACAAGAAGATAGATTAGGGCTTAAGATAAATGATTGAGTGGCTCATATTTTATAAAAGCCAGTTTACTTAACACTAATAGTGAAGGGGTGTTGACAATTTAGGCAACAATTTATAAGAGTGGAATGAAATCACAGTGATTCATTCTAGTGCTCTTCTGTGTCTATAATTCTGGAAGTTACAGGTAAGAAGTCTGTACCAGAGGAAAGGAAAATACTACCTGGATGTGTCAGCATTTCCAGGACTAAAATATTGCTTGCAGATATATCTGGAGATAATAATGCACTGCTGGATTGAAAGAGTCCCACAGACACTGCCAAACACACTTTGACATAACTTCCCTACACAGGGCTCAGGGAGTCACCCCCATCTGAAATAATTCACCTTCTCAGGAGTGCCTGAAACATCAGCTCGAGCTGAGTGGAAGGAACTCCATAGTACAGATTCTTCATGTTTTAATCAAAACCTAACGTTTACCATTTTACTCAGAATGAACCACTGCCCTTCCACTGCTTGGTGAAAAGTGTTTTCAAGTTGTTGTACCAGATAAGTGAGAGTGATTACATTTACACCAATTTCTTTGTTCCATTTTCTCACTGTAGGCATCTTTGTGCCACGCAGCTTCAAGAGGCAAAGAGAAAAAAGCTTTGCAACCTCTCTGACAAAGAATATTTTTGGCCAACACACTGCAATAACATGAAGTGTCAGGAAATCAAAGACATCCTGAGCAGTTCAGCAAACACATCTAAAGAAATCCAAAGAACTAAGTAGGAAGCCCTTACAAGATGGGAAGACCCTTCTTTAAAAACCTGCAGTCTGAATAAGTCACCTGCTTATACTGAATGCCCTCTGTGGTAAGCATAAAAAACAGAATAAGAAATAAAAGATGTTGAAGTTAAAAATAATTCTGTCTCATTTGTGATAATACTTTCACATGCAATGAATAGTTGAACATACAGAAGGTTGTTAAAAGGCTTAACTACTTTATATAGATATTTAAGAAACAGAAATGCTCCTTCATGGCCCAGGCAGAGGTGTAATAGGAAAAATGTAAATCAAATGAGTACCTTGATATTAAGATTCCTCTAGGAAGATAAATTTAAATGCTTTTAAATTTATAGAATTATATGGAATTCCTAAACCCTCACTAAGCTCAGTGTCTCAATATCCATAACCTCCTCAAAACCTCTCTGATTCAGCCTTATATTAAGTGGCACCTGATCTGGTTTGGCTTAACTGGGATTAATTAGCACAACCAGGACACACACAAAAAAATACTGAGTGCTGGTACCTGATGCTTTTTAATGCTTTTTATTCTAAACCTGAAAATTAATTACCACTACTCATGGACAAGCTGTGAATCCTGGCCGTGTGCTGAGTGTCAAACACTCTCATTCATTAGGTTACTACAAAAAAGTGAATTAAAGTCTCCTGATCTTGGCCAGTCATGACTTCTCCCTACATATCCAGCATATCTTCCTTTCTACCAACAGTTTCTTCTCAGAAACTGACAAAATTTAACTATTTTTAAATTCTGGATGCCCATTTTCACCTTTCATTCCCCATGATTGTTACTTCTCGTGTGAGATGAGACTTTTCCCAAAAAGCTTAGCATTCTTTAAAAAAAAAAAAAAAGTTTGGTGCGTTGTTTTCAATTTATCTGCAGAATTGTCAGGTTTTAGAAAGGCTAATTTTAGGGATGGGGAGTCAATCCAAGGTCACTCCCTTGAGAGCTGAGAGTGTCTATCTACAGAAGGACATAACTTCAGGAAGCAAATTTACATCACTTACATCCACTCTGATGCAGTTGTTAGGACTTTTCCTGGAATTTCACTGCTGTTTTTGAACCTCCAGTCACAGATATATTTTAACCTTATGAGGACTGAAATACTTTTTCAGATGGGCTGAAACAGCTATTTTTTTTCTACTTTTTAGTAAGTAAAACTGTACTTAAACTACAATACCTGAAGCAAGCCTACTCATTTAACAGCAACTTGAAAGGCATAAAAGACTCAGGGAAAAAAAAAATAAAACTAATAAAAAAATCTTTTAATTTTGAGCAATTATCAGTCGGTGATAGGAAAAATCCTTCCAGTACCTCATCTATTAAAGAATGTGCCAACTAAATATACCTCCAAAAACCCTCAGCAGTCTATTGAGGGAGAAGAGCTGCCACCATCTCGTTCAGCAGCGCAAGGGCACAGCCCCAGCCCTCGTTAATTACACGTCACTCAGCGAGCTCATGCACAGCCCAGCGTGTTCCTGGGTGACAGCAGTAAACACGGGCTGATGGAAACTGCTAATTTAGAAATTAGGCACCAAAAATAGAATCTTAATCTGCCACTCCAGCGACTCTGACAGCAGAAGAGATCCATTAATCTGAAGTTTCCCAGCGCAGCCAATCTGGTCTCGAGCAGGGGTGTGCAGGTTATGGATGAGGATCTCGATGCTCCACCATTCCACCTACCTCTGGGAATATCCTGCACTTTATTCTGCTTCAACTAGCTAGAAACAAAAATGTCTCTTCAATCTGATGCATTGAAGCTGAATATTACTTCTCTTTTGGTGCAAATCTGTTTGCTGTCTCTCTGTTAAGTCAGTGGCAGATACTTTCCTCACTAATGCCAAAAACATCTTTGTATGGACTTTGTGCAGCCCGAGCTCAGCAACAGAAAAAAAAACAAAAATTGCCCATTCATCGCCAATATTTAACACTGAAAGAGTTCTGTAATTTTGGATTTCTGCAGTGCAATAGTTTTGAGAGGAGTGGGCTCCAGCCCATGGACAGGTCTGCACAAAGAATCACCTTCCTGCAGTGGCAGAGCCTTACTGTAGTAATTCCAGACAACAAATATTTTAGTAACAGTGAATTGTTATTCCGAGTTAAAAAAAAGCACACATCTTCTTTGGGTAAAAACTGAGAACACACTCCTACAGTAAGCAATCAAGCAATAACTAACATTTAACTGTATGGATTTCATTGTTAAATTAATATTAAACTAATTGATGTTGAAGATTGGTCAATAAAAGTAACAAGCTCCTTTGCTGTTAATTAACACACTAGCATGTATAGATCATGTATTAAAAAAATGCGTACATCCATGTGTGTGCATAACTTCTATATAGAAAAAATGGAGGGTTAATATATAAATATATTTAAGAATCTATATAACAGTGAAGGGTATTTCAAGGTGATGACTCCATTATATTGCTTCCTGCCTTTCTGAGGAAGCATGAAGGAGCAGTCTTCTTCCTCACCTGGGGATGAATAACTCTCCTCTTACTCAACTGCAGTTTCATATTCTTTCTCCTCTCCAGCATGAAAACCTTGCACAGAAATAATTCTTTGTGATATCTGAGAGAGACAGCTTCCTGAGACACGGAAAATTGATTCACAAGAAGATGGATCCACACCAGACCCAAAACAATTTCTTGTTTCTGCACACCCTGAGCCCCAAACCGTGGCTACTGCAGACACCCAGAGCAGGGGTGAAGCCCATCCCATCCCCTCTGCCCCTCCAGCACAGCCACACAGGCTCAGAAAAGTTAGAACAGGCTAACAACCCAACACCACACACAGTGTTTTCCTTTCAATCCCTCTGCAAGTTTTGCCTAAATTCAGTATGTTTCCACTCTAGGCTATGTTTACTGAAATAAAACTACATTCAACTATGGGCAACCTGTCTTTGAACATATGCTGTAGGCAGCAATCTAGCAGAGAAATGGGCGACAAGCTGTGAGACTAAACTTTTATCATCGGCTCCATAAATCAAGATGAAAGCTATAGACTTCCTCCTGTGGACCTCATACAGCCTTGAGAAAGAAAGTTAAAATATTTAGATTGAAAGAACAAAATAATACAAAGAGAAGAGAAAAAAAAACAACTCAAAGCGAAAATTAGTTGAAGCATTTGTCCAGTACTAAATAGAGGCCCAGGCCCCAAGAAAGCACATTTTTGTATACATTTTTAAAGATATACTTGACATCAATTACTAATTAGTAAAATTAATGATGTCTGGGTCACTCAAAAGTGTTCTTTCTTCAGTCCCATTCATGTTGTTAGCACAAAATTCCCACTAATCTAACTGTACAGCAAGTTGTACCAGCACAGCTTTAGTGCAGAAAGTAAGTCTTCTTGGTAATTATCACCTGACAGCTAATTAAGAAATTTACAGCATATCATATAGGCAGGTGATAGAACCTGAAGCCCCACAAAAAATAAATCCATATAGATTCTTCCAGTAAGTTTTCAAGATATATAAAATTACTGTGAAGGATGGGATTTGCAGTGATGTTTTTGCACTAATAATGAATACAAACCCACTGTCCTTTGTGATCTCTGGGAAGGATTTCAAAATTCCTCAAAAGAGTCTTTGCAATTCTATTGGGACCCCACTGCAGAGCTGCCCCAGCCCTGGGCAGCACAGCAAGGAGCTGGAGCTGCTGCACAGAGCCCAGAGGAGGCTCCAGGATGATCCCAGGGCTGGAGCAGCTCTGCTGGGAGGAAAGGC
>VZUI01093239.1:0-17246 GCA_013401135.1 Cettia cetti | reverse complement strand
CCATCCATCCATCCATCCATCCATCCATCCATCCATCCATCCATCCATCCATCCATCCATCCATCCATCCATCCATCATCCATCATCCATCCATCCATCCATCCATCCCTCCATCCCTGCCCCATGGGAGCTGCTCCTCGCTGCCCTGGGCCCCCGGTGGTGTTTGCAGCTCCCACGGGCTCTTCTCCTGCTGTTCCTCCAGCTCTTGCTCCCATCACTGCCAGGGAATGTCAGTGAACTGTCCTGCCTCTCCTCCCTCTGCGGGCAGCATTCCTCCTGTGCTCCCCGGGAGCCCGGGCTGCGAGTTCTCACTGTGGCACAGGCGATGAGATCAGTGTGTCCCCAGCATTCTCAAAATGCCAGCTTTTAATCATCCATTGGACTCTTCCTTTGTGCTAAAAAGGCCCAAAATAACTTGTTTATTTTGCTTCCTTCTGGTGGTAACAGTGGAGTGCAACTGTCTTGCCTTTTCCACCGGTTCTTTTGTGTGTGACTGACCGGGACATGCTGCAAACATCCTTTAAAAGTCAGCTCTGGAATGGGAAGAGGAAGACAACTTGTTGTGTCTCTCCTTATTTACGTTTCTTTTTAATCCAAACGATCTTCAAATGCTCCCCATTCTAGAACAGGAATGGAAAATGAGCACCTGGCTCTCCCTGGCTCCCAGAGTTTGGATTCGTTATTGCTCAGTGATAAATCACTGCTTTTTCCCCTTGTCTGAAAACATAGATTTGAACTCCTGTAGCTGTTTCCTTGTGAGTGACAACAGTTCTGCTCCCAGCCACAATCCAGCAGGTTTTATCTCTTCCCTGCTGTCTCCACCTCCTGAAAATCGGCAGGTGGCAATGGGTAAAATTTCCTAAAAAGGTAATGCCAGGAATGTCTTCAATTTTTTTTCCCCCTTTTGTTCCAGGGATCACAATTGAGTCCCCAAAACTTGCTTTTTAACCCCAGATATTCAGTTCAGATTTTGTGAGAGCTCTGCAGGTTCAGGTTTCTTATCCAGGACTATTTTTTTTTAAAATGTGCATTTTGGTGCAGATCTATGTGATATTAGTAACTAATGCACTGTCATGGTTTGGTTTATTTTTTATATATTTTCAGTATAAATCATTCTCATTCTCTTCTGCTGTTTCAAATTGAAGCCAAGGCAGACGTAGTGCTTCTGCCAGCCTTTGGTTTTGTAAAATACTTGTCTGTTTAAATATTATTTATTTCCTTGTGGCACAGTGAGTCACCAGCAGACAAATAGATCATTTTCTCTGTGTGAACAGTAAGTGTTGAAAGCTTAAGCAGGGGCTGGTTTTTAACAGTTGCTTGTCACTGGAGTTGTATTTTTGGGGCTGGAAGGCTGCTTTAGGATGGTTATCTACAGAAAACAGCTGGGCCTGATGTGCTGTGTGGGATTGTTCCTCACATGTGCCACAGGACGGGAATTGGATTCAGCTCTTTTATTCCTGTGCAGTTCCATTCATTCCCTGACAATTCTGGGAGCAAGTGCTGAACTGTTGAAAGAGCACTGTTTGAACCGTGTTTGTTTACACTGGGATAGCTGTGCCTGAAAAACAAACCGGTGCTGCAAGGAGAGGTTCCCAAGGCAAGTGTTAGAGGTGAAGAACACCTTGGGGGATGGTGCTGGAGGTGTTTGCTGTGCCTGGGGCCAGCACGGGGCTGGGGCCTGCCCTCAGCAAGCTGAAACCAAAGTTGGGGGTTGATTATTGGTGCAAACAATTCTGATTATTTTGTTTACATCTGTAGGATAAAAACCCTGACAGTGGAACTGAAAACCAAGCAGGAGGAGATGAAAAGTGTGAAAGCTGACTTGCAGTATTTCCAGGAGGAGAAGGAGGCTGCCTACAAGCAGTCCCAGGTGCTCAGGTGAGAACCCAAAAAGAAATGGTGATGTTGGAAATGCTCTATTTCTTACAGAGATATTGTTTATAAAGATTCATCAAGTCATTCAAACATGATTGCTCTGATTTCTCAATTAAAAATGATTCTACAATTTTCCTGTACAGGATTTTCATGAAAAAACCCCACTTTTCTTAATTATGCATAAACATTTATATGGGGAAACTCATTATACAGCTATTCAATACACAGCACATACACTAAATTACTGTAACCCAATGCAGTATAAATTATCAGATAATGGGCAAGTAGTTGCCTAGTTTAGTCTAATTCACAAGTTTTATTTATAAAATAATCTATAAATCATTTTACAAATCATATAATTTATAAACTATATATACAAATTAAATTATATATAATTTTAAAATATATAATTTAGGTAATATATTAACATATCAGTATACTATTTATATACTTATAAAAATTTATTTATATATTTATATTATCTATGAAAATATTTATATTATAATTATATACACCTATATAATTAATATAAAATATTTTTATATTATTATTTTTAAAAGATAAATCTAATTTTATATTAATATATTTAAACTATATCATTTATAAATTCTATAAAATATACATCTGGTATATTTTCTTTCTTGCAGAACTACCTTGGATCACCATTGCTCCACCCTGAACAAGGCTGTGTCACTGTTCCCTTTCATTAGAAGTGAGTTAGACAGTATTAAGGACATCATCTCCACCAACCTGGAGAACTTTGCTGCCATGAAGGAAGAAATTTTTCGGCAAATAAAAGCCTTGAGCAAAGAAGCCCTGACAGGTAAAGCATCCTGCAGCCATTTTGGGCAAGAGACCAAAGGATCCTCCAGGGTGATGGTGCAGCAGTGCTGCCCCCCAAAAACGGAGAACTGCAGGCTGCAGCCCTTGGAGCAATGCCAGACCAAGAGCAGCAGCTCTCCCTGCTCCTGCTCCTGCTCCTGCTCCTGAGTGAGGGCAAGCTGTGCCAAGTGCAGCCTCCCTTAGCTGAGGCTCCCAGCCCAGGGACCTTCCCTTGGCCCCGGGGAATTCCTGCTCAGCCAGGGTGCCCTGCAGGGCCAGGGGCTGGCAAAGGCACAGCCCAGGGCTTGCCCAGCCTCGGGCTGAAACTCCCAGCCTTCAGTACCATGTTTGCTGTGCCTCTGTGAGATTGGTGTCGCTGTAGAGAGTGTGCAGTGGTGCAGTTACAGACTGCAGCAGCCAGAGCTTCCCAGCTGGCCCTGTGCCCACTTTGACAGCTTTAAAGGCCTTCAGAAATAATATTCAGACATATCCCTTTCCTAGCAGTTTTTAAGTGTGGATGAGTGGATGAGCTGCTGTTTCACTGAATCAGAAAATCACAGGATGTCCTGAGTTGGGGGCATCCACAAGGATCAGTCCAGCTCCTGGCCATGAACAGGACAGCCCAAAGATCCCACTGTTGACCAGATTAACCTCTGGGGTCAGTTTGATCGGGGCTTTGAGGGCAGGCTGGGGGGTGTGCACCTCCCACCTCCCCCTGCCCCTGCGAGCTCCAGGGAAAGCTTGCCTGGAGCAGCTGAGGCAGCCTGGAGCTGTTGGACGCAGCAGCTGCCCAGGGCTGTGCTTCCCGGGGCAGTGAATTCCTCAGAGATTGCTTTGTTCCGCTGGGAAGGGCTCCGGGGAGCTGTGCCTGCAGAGGCAGAACGCTGACCCCGAGGCGGCAGCAGGGAGTGGGGCCCGGGGCACAAGGGGCTCCTGCCTCTGGAGATGTGTGCCACAGCATCCCTCCCCAGCCTCACTCCTGAGAGAGCAGCGAACAGGAATGGCAGTGTCCTGTGTCCTGGGGATTCCTCTCTTCCTGGGCTCATTCCCTGGCAGCACGTGTCCCTGCACACATCCTCAGCCAAAGAGGGATCCATACATTTCAAGGCTTCTTTTCTGGACTATTCCTTGTTCTATTTGTTGTAGTGCTCCAAATACACACAGGATCTGTGTGGAAGCAGGAGTGGAGCCTCTCTTACACATCCAACATTTCCCACTTCAGACTAGTGCCACACCAGGAATATCACACCCACCCTCAAATCCAGCTTTCTGCATCAAAACAATTTAGCTCCACTTATTTTGGTTGGCCTGTGAATGCCATTGAAAAGCTTTGATGTTCTTGTTCATAATTAAAATAACAACAGTCTACACGGATTTGTTTTGCCTCCTCAGAAATACCCAAATTGAACCAAAGATTGGCAAAATCCCAGCGGGAGAACGAGTGTCTCCAGGAGAAAGTCAAACACCTCACTGAGGTGGCTGACACAGTTGAGCTGAAAACTCAGCAGCTCCAAACTTCCCTTCAGCAGGGGAACGAGCTCCAGAGTCGCTGCCGTGAGCTGCAGAAGGAAACTCTGGGTAAGAGAAGGTTTTATCCTTTCTAGCAAAAATCCAAGGGAAAAAAAAAAAAGTTTTTAAAGTGTTTTTAAAAGCACCAAAGTTGTGGTTGTTACTGTGGAAAGACTCAACAGGCCTGAATAAGAGGTGGGTGTTGTGCAGTCAGGAGGAGGGAATGTCATTGCAAGGAGTCTGGAACCCTGCTGGAACACCAGCAGCTGACTGGGAGGGCAGGTGAAGAAAAAGAGGAGAATAATGAAGGTGGTGGAATGCAGTCCTGCTGTTAACTGTCCATCTTAAGTAGAACATCAGGCTCTGAGGGTAAAATTCGAAGAATTGGTCCCATTTTGAGTGCAGGACCAGGAAAGACTTCTCAGAACAGGACTGAAAAGCAGGCCAGGCCAGGCCAGGCCCTTTTCTCTGAGTCATTAATCAGGAGGCTCTAATGACCCGCCCTTGATTGTGTCTCAGGAAGCAGAGAATGCTCTTGAAAAGGGTGAGAGCAGTGACAGCGCTTGAAATGATACCCCGGCAGCTCTGTGCAGACAAAAACTCACTGCAAAAGGGTTCTTTCTGTTGGTATCTCTGGATCTCTTTTCTCTTGCATTCAATGGCTGTTGTGTTCTTGTAGTTAAACTGATGGGAAAGCTGCCCTTAGCTGAGTTCCCTTTTCCCCTCTGTTTACTCCAGAGTTTGCTGCAAACAGTGAATTCAGGGTTTCTTCATGAACAAACACTTTCATTTTCAGCTTTGCCCCACTTTAATTCCATGCAGAATTCCCTTGTTCTTATCTTAAAAGAGAGGCTTTTGCAGTCTCTATTTTATTATATTTTTTTAAAGTTTGCTCAAAGTTTTCTATATTTTTGGCGGGAGCCTGCATGGCTTCTTGGATCTTCTCAAAACCTGAATTTGCTTTCCCTAAATTGGCATGTTGCATCAGCCCATCACAGTTAATTATCACAGAATCCTGGAGTGGGTTGGGTTGGGTTGGGAGGGACCTTAAAGCTCATCCCATTCCTCTCCCTGCCGTGGGCAGGGACACCTTCCACTACCCCAGGCTGAAAATCTGAAATATAAAACAACAGAGATTTTATGGAGAAAACACAGCTAAAACGTTGTATATGGAATTCATACAGAATATTTGGACCCTGCAAAATCTTAATGATGAGTAAAAATACCATCTAAGCTGGTTGATGTTTTACGTGAGACATTTTAAAATTTATTAATAGAAATGTAGCAGTCACTTGCTAATAAATGAGTTATTAAGGAGCAGTAAAACGTTTGATGTGGGTATCCAGAAGGGGGTTTCAAGGCAGGAAAGCTGCTGGCTCAGGCATTTGGATTCCCCCCTTCCTGAATGGATCAGTAAAACACAAATCCAGGAGGATTTGAAAGGGTCTGGCTCTAGGGAACGCGTTGCTGGGTCGGGGTAATAAACCCAGTTAATGCACTGCTGATAAAAATGGTTCTCTTTGAAATACCAAACTGGATTTTTTTCATGAAACAAGCATTAAATATGAAATGAGTTTGCCATTGTATTAAAATAAATGAGTGGGAACAAGCAACATCTTACTGGGAATCAATTCCAGGGAATGGATTTGCCCAGTCCAAAGTTGGGGTGTGCAAATCAGCCTGAATGTCCATGCTTTGGGGGGAGCTTGGGCTTTTGTCTCATTTTGCTTTTTTTTCCTCCCACAAACTACTCCAAAGTCCCTCTTTGGAATAATTTGACACTCCAGCAATAATAAAAACTAGCAGGATTTGTGATTTCCATGTTTTTAAAGAATTTTCCTTTCTGCAGCCAATATTTTGAGGATTCTTCTGTTGCATATTTCTCACAGAATTGTGAAGTCATGATTATTTCACATCACAGCAGGCATTTGCAAGAGCAGGAACCAAGCAGTTGTTTCTGCTGTTGTTTTTTGTTCTCATGCTTGTTGTGACTTCCTGAAGATTCTCTTTGTAGGGAAGTTGTGGGATCAGTTGGATTGCTGGGTTCCAGCCACTTTTCAGCCTCACAGAGCATCACCCAGCTGGAGAGAGGTGACAGTTCTTGACAAATGCTCAACACAGAGTAAGGTCTGCTGGATAATTGTCTAATCAGGCTCCCCAAATCAAAAATCAATAATGTGTCTGTGTTCTTAGTGCTGGGAGCAGCAGGGCTGCAGTAGCACGGCCACCCAAAAGATTTCTGCTTTCATTTTATTACCAGCTAAATCCTTTCCTTAATCACAGATAAAGAATCATTCTTCTTCCCCAAAGTCCTTGTGGTTTTTCTTCAGCTCCTGACAGCTCTGGCCTTGTTCTGGATGGGTTGAAATTGCTGGTGATGCTCCCAAAATCCTAATTTTCCTCTTTTGCTGCTCCTGCTCCGTGGACTACTTCAGCTCCAAATATAAACTTGGTGGTCTGCTGCCATGATGAGGCTGATGAGAGATGATGGAAAACTGCAGCTGGAGGAGGTGGAATGTTAGCACTCCTGGAAAGGAGAGGGGAATGTTAGCACTCCTGGAAAGGAGAGGGGAATGTTAGCACTCCTCATGGAAATGAGGTGTTTTCATCTCCTGAAGTGTCTTTAATGGCAGTTTAATTCCACTTTGAGGAGCTTTGAAAATGCAAAGGGAGAATAGTTTCCTGCGGTTTTAGGTAGGCTGCCGTTCACACAGCCCCTATTCATGCTACAAGTGCTGTTGAAATGGATTTTTTTATGAATTCCAGCTGCGGTGGGAAAGCTTGGGAGGGTGAGAGCTGGGGAATGCGGGGCTGCTGTTGGAGCAGAGTGTGACGAGGCAATGGCTCATTAGAGCTTTTCAGCAGCCTGAGTGCAAGAGCAGGCACAGGAATAGATGGAAAACAGCCCCAGCTCCCTGCCACGAGGGGTTGGGATCGGGCTGCTGCAGAGTGTGACTGAGGGAAGGGCCACGCTTGGCTCCCTGGGGAAAAGCAGGAATGCAGGTTCTGCTGTGCAGCCAGGCTGGGAGATGAAGGCTCCAGGGAGAGCTGAGAGCCCCTGGCAGGGCCTGGAGGGGCTCCAGGAGAGCTGGAGAGGGGCTGGGGACAAGGGATGGAGGGACAGGACACAGGGAATGGCTCCCACTGCCAGAGGGCAGGGCTGGATGGGATTTGGGAAGGAATTCCTGGCTGGGCTGGAATTCCCAGAGCAGCTGTGGCTGCCCCTGGATCCCTGGCAGTGCCCAGGCCAGGCTGGATGGGTTTGGAGCCCTGGGGCAGTGGGAGGTGTCCCTGCCATGGCAGGGTGGCACTGGGATGGGATTTAATGTCCCTTCCAACCCAAACCATAATTCTGCATTAAAGGATGTGTGCTTATTGTATTTTCTTTTGTCTGCTTGGCCTGAACACTGAGGGCCTAATTTTCTGACCCTAATTATCCCCAAGGAAAATTAGGGTCAGAATCTCAACTTTTTCCCTGTTTAATTTTCCCAGCCAATAAGTAAGGACAGTATTTCAAACCAGTTTTCACGTGTAGGGCAAGCAGGTCTGTAGGAATTTTGACATATCCCAATTAGCTTGGCTTCAAACAGGCAGGAACACAGGCAGAAAATTCAGGCTTTAGACCCAGTCCTTTGATGCTGGAGTGTGAACTCTGGCCATGGATGTGCAAATCCAGTCCTTCTGAGTGCTTGTAATGTGCCACTGGGGGTGTGGGAGGGGAGCAGGCTTTGCCAAAATAACTTTCTTTTCCCCTATTTATGATTTTTAAGGTCTTGGAGATTGTCATGTTTGCATGGTTGCAGTTGTTGGTTTATTCTGTTGAGGGCACTGAGGCTGCCCTTGATTTGTGCCCCTCAGACCTGTGTAGAACCTGGTCCCTTTTTCTGCTTTTTCTGTGCTGCTTTTCTATTTGAAGGGAAAGAATGAAGCAGAGGGCCAGAAAGCCCAGCCTGGCAGTGGTCAGCAACATATGCTGGGGGAGATAAGCCCCAATCTCTCCTCTCCTGGCAGCTTTCAGTGCTTTGGACACTTCCTGATGGCACTGGTGAGCTCTCCAGAAAGGATCTAAATGTGGAATCCATCCCTGGGCTCCTTCCAGACCTTTAAATTAAAAGAAGGACTTTCTTGTGTAGACAAAAAAAAAAAAAACAAAAAAAACAAAAAACCAAAAAAACTTAGAGAACACAATACATGAGCTGTTATAAATACAAATAATTTCTGTTCTGTGCAGGGATTTGGGGGTGTTACTTCACTTCTTTGGTCTCCTTAGAAACACGAGGTGAGGCAACATTTTCCTGCTCTGACACAGTAATGTGTTGTGGATGTATTTCATATTTCTCACAGATTGTCTGCTATGCTCTTTAAATGAATGTACTGCAAACTATCTGTGTTAAGGGTACAACTGAATATGCCTGGAATTAGTGCTCTGAAAAATAGTAAATATTTTTGTCCCCTTTGATACAGCTTATTGGCCAAATTCGGGGCCCATACAAGGGGTAGTTAGTAGGTAAATTTTAAATAATTGCTACAACCTCCTATTTCCCAGAATACAAGAGAAATCCAGCAAGAGGGGCTGCATTCCAGTGTGCCTTGGCCAGGGCTCTGTGTGCTCTTTGTCCCATCTTCCAGCTTGGAGCTCCCAGTGTGCCCAGGCTGGTCCCTGATGGCTCAGACAGGACCCAGAGGCCTGGAGGGGAGAGGAAGGTGAAGGATCCCAACCCTGCTGGATGATGGCAGATGGCTTTGAGCCTCAAGCTGTGGCTGCCCCTGGATCCCTGGCAGTGCCCAGGCCAGGCTGGATGGGTTTGGAGCCCTGGGGCAGTGGGAGGTGTCCCTGCCATGGCAGGGGTGGCTCTGGGTGGGATTGAAGGTCCCTTGCACCCCAAACCTCTCAGTGATTCCACGATCTATTTGAGCTGTGCTTATGAACCTCCCCATAAAGCCTTAACTACAGGGAAATAATCTTCTTTTTTGTGCACATGCATGAAACATCGAGCTTTTATTTAGATTACCCCCAAATTGTCGGAAATTACATTGGATTGGATTTTGTAGGTTTTGCAGGAAAAGCAGAAAATTACACAGCTCTACCACGTGTGCCTCTGATCCAGCCTCCCTGGGAATCTGTTAGGAATTAGCTGTGGAGTTGATGGCTTCCAGAGGGGCTGCTTACCCAATGTGCTGCTTATTATTTTTATTTTTCACTGCAAACTTTACCAGTTGTTGCTGTTTCCAGGCAGGAGCTGGGGCACGGTGCCCTTGGATGCAAACTGGGTGGTTAAAATCCTGAAAGCCTGCTCTGGGCAGCCTGTGCTGGGGGTTTTGCACACACCAGGGGCTGCAGTGATGCAATTTGCCCAGGGAAGAGGAAGCAGTCCCAGCTTGGTTCTGTTTCTGTGCTTCCTCAGCTCCTCGTGCACGCTCGGGCTGTGCCCCTCGGCCTCTGTGCTTGTCACAGCACGGGCTCACCCCGAGCTTACTGGAAGGTTTGTGACTGTGGTCACAGCCATTCTGAGTCACAAAAATCAGTAAAATTAAACACGAATGAAACTGAGATGGATTTGGGCTGCTGAGTCTTTGAGATGTGGTTCTTCTGGCAGCATTGGGCCCAGTATCAGTATTACACAGAGTGAGTCCTTTCTGTTGGCTTTGCATGCTTTGCAACAGGCTTTATTTTCATTACCAGAGAACATTTTTACTTAAGTGTTTGAATACCTTTTCCCCTGTTCAGCAAGTTTTCAGCACAAGTTTCCATCTGTATTGCCATTCCCCTTATTAGTTGCCTCATTTTTATCATGGTTTTCGTTGAAATCTGCCTCCGTGGGTGTGGGACTTTCTGCTCACCAGCTCCCACATTGACATTGGTGGGAATTCTCTCTAGAGAAGACTTGCAGAAACCATTTGTATAATTAAATCCATCTATTCCCTCATGAAAAACTCCTGTCCATGCTCAGTGAGCATGAAAACTTCTGAAAACAAATGGAGTGAAAGAGGAAACAGCATTGAGAGAGACCACCCAAAGCACAGAACCAAACCAAGCATCATCCCTCTCCTTTTCTTTTATTCCAGAACTTGTGTCCATACTCCCACTTTGAGGGAGAAGAAAAAAATACTACAGTTATTAATTATTGGCAGAGATATTTTAAAATAACAATTAAAAAAAAAAGGTCTGAAAGAGCTGTTTGAGAAAATCATCTCCAGAGCAGCCTGTGAGGATGGGCAGAGGGTTCTGCTCCTTCTGGTGTCCATCCACACTGATCTGAGTTTAATTCTCAGAGTCACGTTCCTGCTGTCAGGCTTGGCTGGCTCCCAGTGCTGTTCCTCACATCTGCTTGGCAGCTGAAGCCAAAGCTTCTCCCTTTTCTCTAGGAATTCTGACAGGCACTGCCAGGAAATGAAAGTTGGATTCCTCAGCTTTGGGAAAGTGCAGGACAGTGAGGAATGCCCCGTGAAGGGAGCAGCAGGGGCTGCAGGTGCCTGATGTGGCCAGAGGGTGCTTGGCCACCACTGCTGCCTCAGGGACAGGGGAAGTGCCACCAGTTGTCCCAGCTTGGAGCTCTGCTCCCCTCAGTGCAGCTTCCACCCGTGGCGGTGACACCTGAGGGCTGGTACCACGGGTGCTCACACAAAAATGGCTCAGATTGGTTTTGGCACCCATGGCAGGTGGTGAAGGTGCTTCTACAATAACTTCCATGATTTTTCCAAGGGTTTAGTCAAGTCCAAGAGATTTTACTTTTCTCTTCAAAAAGCACTTTATAAATGCTGATAGTTTGGGAATGGATCCAACAGGTCCTCTGTGTGTTACCCTACATAATGCTCTCCCTGATTTTCGTTGTTGTAGTCTAATGAACAACTTTCCTTTTCCCTTTACTGAAAAGAGGGGACTCTTGCAATTGTAGGATTTACCAAGATAAGGCATGCCTGGCAGGAAACCCCACACTGGGACCATCCATCATCATTGCTGGAAACGACTGAAAGAGACGTGTGGGAAAAGTGACAGAAATTCAGGGAATTGAAGTGAAATTTAAGAACAGGAATGACAGATTTGGCTTCTAGGAAGATACATCAGAGGACTTTGAAGGACTGTCTTGGGAGCTGTTCCCACCTCACTTTGCTGTTGCTTTCTGAGGAATAGTCTTGGGGGGTATTTTTCACTTCCAGATCTGTTGCAATGATTTGTCATTGGATTTTTTTTTTTTTCCCACGTAGTTTGTGGTGCTGTCCTTTTGGTAGAAACTTTGGTTTCAAATCATTCTTAGGTTTTCTGGAAAGGCAGCTCTTGTTCATGAGCATATTTAGAGGTTGCTGTGGCTGCCCCATCCCTGGAGTGTTCCAGGCCAGGCTGGGTGGGGCTTGGAGCAACCTGGGACTGAGGAAGGAGTTGGGGCTGGATGGCTTTAGGGTCCCTCCCAACCCAAGCCATTCCATACCCTGTGATGTGTTCACAGAGATGAAAATCAGATCAAGCCATGTGCTGGTGCTTCAGTTTAAAGGGCTTCACACTGCAAGTTATGGCTGTTCTTAGGATTTAAAAGCATAGCAAATGATGATATTAAGGTACACAAAACCAGATGAGATAATTTAACTAAAACCCCAGGGATTGTTCTGGGAAAAAGGCAGTGGCTGATTGGAGCTGAGGTGATGTGTTCTGAAAGATAACATTTAGAGGATAAGACAAGCACACAACACCATTAAATCACTGCCAGGGTTTCAGATGAAGTAAATTCCAGGTGAGTTTTGGGTTCAGCTTCCTGCATGTGTTTGCTCTCAGCTTTATGTACAATCTGATTTAAAGCATTTCATGTTTCAGTGTAGTTGAGTTTGGTGTTTTCTGGTGGGATAGAAAACCTCAACCAGACAAACCAACCCCAGATTTTTGCTGTGGAGACTCTGCTGGTGTGCACTGCTCTGCCTGAGGTGGGAACGAGGGGCTGCAGGTCTGCCCTGGAAACAAACCACTGAAGTGAATTAATTCAACATTAACACAGACACAGCCTCGTGTTTTTGCTTTCAGATTTGACAAATCAGGTGGAGACAGCTGGCCTGCAGCTGCAGAAGGTGACAGCAGAGATGGACCACTACAAGAAGCTGTTACTGTAAGATTCCCATTCCTTGATTGCTTCCCACTGCACATAAAGAACATAAACCACTTTTTTTTTCTTTTTTTTTTTTTTTTTTTTTTTTTTTTTTTTTTTTTTTTTTTTTTTTTTCCCAGCAAGTGCTCCTTGTCACAATGCTCTGAGAAGGTTTTGACCAACACAGGAACTATTTTATCTTCATGTGGTTATTTTTAAGCAGCTGCCTGAGCCAGCCTGGCTGTGGGAGCAGGGCTTCCTTCCTCCAGCAGGGATTAGTGGAACTGCAGAGGAGGGATAACGAACCTAACACAGGTGTAGGAGGCATTTTGGGGAATCCACGTAACTTCAGGACTAAAAATGTGTGTGGGAAGGAATATGTGGTGATAGAGCAAGGGGGAATGGCTTCCCACTGCCAGGGGGCAGGGTTGGGTGGGACACTGGGCAGGAATTGTTCCCTGGGAGGCTGGGCAGGCCCTGGCACAGGTTTTCCAGGGAATTTGTGGCTGCCCCTGGATCCCTGGCAGTGCCCAAGGCCAGGCTGGACACTGGGGCTGGAGCAGCCTGGGACAGTGGGAGGTGTGGCTGGAACAGGATGGGATTTAGGGTTCTTCCCAACCCAAAGCATTCCAGG
This sequence comes from Cettia cetti, assembly GCA_013401135.1. Lineage (NCBI taxonomy): Eukaryota > Metazoa > Chordata > Aves > Passeriformes > Sylviidae > Cettia > Cettia cetti. The sequence goes on along the minus strand of VZUI01093239.1, from coordinate 4,334 downwards.
GTTTTCTCCCATTTCCAGAGCGCTCCCACAGCAGGTGCCTGACACCCCACAGCACCCAGACATTCCAAATCCTGCAGCTGAGGGCTGAAAACCTCAGTGGGCACTGGAGCAGCCTGGGGACATCATCTCCAGGAGAATTCAGAGGGAGGTAGGGCCAGCAGGATGCTGAAAAGGCACAAATTGTGTTTGTGAAGCTCAGGAGTGAGGAGCATCCAGCACCACTTTCCCATGTTTCCCTGGAATTTGAGCAAAGGATTTGTGCTGCTCTGCTCTGCATTTTCTGGTTTCAGTTCCTTCATTCATTCAGTTCCTTCAATCCAAATCCAAATATTTGGGATGCTTAGCAACAAAGTACTTCAGTGAAAATGTAAGGATTGAGTGGGAAACAAAGATGTCATGAACACAGTTAAACAAACACTGAGGGTTTTCCTAATGTAAATTAACATTTCAATGTAATATGGGCACAATTTAATAAAACAACATATTCTATATTTGTTTAAATGTAAATATGAACCTTAACCATGGTTATTAATTGGTGCAATGGTGACATAATGACACGAAACCTGCAAAATTTCCAGCCCTTTTACCTACAAAATTGGGATTTGTTCCATTTTATTCATTTATTACTCAAAACTGTCATCAGTGTTGCAAGATCTCACTTCTTGTTTGCAACATTTGTGTGCCAGGCCAGGCTGAGGTGGCACTGGAAGTGTAACTTCCAATTATTAACAACTGGAGCTGACAGAACTTTGTGTTTGTGGCCTTTTACCTGAAATGAAAAATGCAAGGAGGAAAATACACCCAGGAGTGATGTCCAGGCTGCTGCAGGAGCAAAGGCTCAATTCTCTGGATAATACTCTTTTTTCTCCCAATGTTTTTTAGGGTGAAGTCAACAGAACTTGATGTCTGTCAAAATGAACTGAAAAAGATCAAATATGAAAATGGAATTGCTGAGTCCAGGTAAGTGCTGAAATGATATTTCATATTTTTGAGCAATGGCAGCAAACATTTTATTATTTTAATGCAGATTTTACTCAATGCATTTTAATTTTTTTTCTGTCAAGTCAGTAGATTTAAATTCCTAAAGAACACATCGAGTTTTAACCAATATTTGATTTTCCAGGCATTATTATTCCTGTCTATAAATAAGAATAAAGTAAACTACAATCCTGCTACTTCTTCATTTCATCTGTAGACTTACAAAAGAGCTGAAGGAAAAGGAGGAATCCCTTCTCATTTGCCAACAAGTCTGCAAACATTTACAGGAAGAAGTGGCTGAGAAAGAAAGGAAAGAAGAAGATCTGAAAAGAAGAACTGGGAGATCAGAGAGTGAGCTGGAAACCCTTAAAGCTCTCCTGAGCCAAACAGAGCAGGAGGTGCTGGTGCTGAAACAGGAAAGGTAAAGGCAGCTGAGGTGGACTCAGGTGCTCCTGAAAATTCTGGACATTTTGGAGGTCATTGGATTGGTTTTTTTTAAATTCTAACAGGACAGACAAAACTTGGATGGAAGAGAAAAACAGTTCTATTAAAAAACAGGAGTAGAAAAGTTCTGCTTGGACTGCAGGGCTTCATCTTGAGTTTAATCTGAGCCCCAAACCCCCATGCTTGCAGCTGTTGAGCTGCTCTTTGTGCCAAAGGTGCAGGGAATATTCAAAGCCCTGAAATGCAGAACAATTGGTGCTTCCTGGCACTTCTAAATGCTGAAAATGAGCCTGTCAGGAGTAAAGCTGGAGATGGAGATTCTCCTGCAGGTAATTAAAAAAATATGGATTCAGGTTGGTGAGGCCAAAGCAAAGGCACTCCAACTTGATCCCATTCCAGGGAAAACAGCCCTCAGAAGCCCAGGGCTTTATTTTCCACATCTCAGAAGCAATCCCAGGGACAAGGGCAGCTTTGTTCCCAGCTGAGACCCTTCAGAGCCAGGCTGAACTGGTGGGAAGCTGCTCTCACACCTCCCCCAGTACCAGATCCTGTCCAAGGCCCTGGCTGAGGGAACACTGAGGCATTCTTGAGGTGGACAAGTTGTTAACAACATCAGTGACAGGAATTGAACCTCTCCAGGAGTCTTGCCCTACAAGCCCCACGTAACAAACTGTGCCTTGAGGGACAGAAAGCACTCAGGGGTTTTCATTCCAAACCCATTACAGTTTTTAAATTAATGATCCTAATATTCCAAGTTCATGAAATACAAGTTCTGGTTGGAATATTTTAAGTTTCTCTGTGTTCTTTGAAATTTGTCTTGAAAATATCAAAGGAGTATTAAACACCATTTGGAGTGGAAGATCAAGCACTGTATTTTCTTTAAAAGGTGAAGTTCAGAGGTGAGGGCACGGTGGGGATTCCGAGTGCTGATTCCTGGGGAAGGATGAGCAGGGTTGCACTGCAAGGGAAGGGAGCTGCAGCAGTGTGGGCAGGGCTCCAGCCCAGCTCTCCATGGAATTTCTGTGTTTGCAGGGAGGTGCTGCTGCTGTCCCAGCAGAGCAGGAGGGAGCAGCTGCAGGAGGCGCTGAGGCAGAAGGTGAGGAGCGAGGACTCCTGGAGGGACAAGGTGACTCTGGGGGCTCTGCTCTGGGGGGCTGCAGCTTCACAGAGGGCTCAGGAAAGCTGGGAATGATCTCCTCCAGTGCCACACGTGCTGGAGTCATGGAATCTGCACAGACTGCTTTGGAAGCCACTCAGCCAAAAGTTCTGTCGGGAGCACACGAACCTTGTTTGCCTTTGACCTCTGGGTCTGCTGGGGCCTCAAACTCCTAAATTCACAGGGAAGGGTTTGTTTTGGGGAGCCTCCTATTCCCAAAAGCACGTTTAATGTTTGCTGAAGTTCCTGGAATCACAGGATCTCAGACTGGTTTCTGTTGGAAAGACCTTCAACCCAACCATGCCCACCCCTGCCATGGCAGGGACACCTCCCACTGCCCCAGGGCTCCAAACCCATCCAGCCTGGCCTGGGCACTGCCAGGGGTGCAGGGGCAGCCACAGCTGCTCCATAACATCCTTTGTCCAAGGAGTTCTCCTGCCAGCCTCCCCCAGTGGGATTGGGGAAGCTGTTTCCTATAAACAACTGTCACCATGTGTTTCCATCTGCAGCTTTTGCCGCCCATGAGCACCAAAAAACCCTGAACTGAATAAGAAATAAAAATATATTACAAAAATGAGAAATTAAAAAAAAAAATATTTATGCATTAAAAAGAACAAAAAATATTAAGAAGAATAAGAAATTCAGAGAAATATGTATCTGTGAAGGAAAATTTAAAAGCAGAGTTGAACAATAACTGTGATGTGTCTGATTTAAGCCTCACATAATTGGAGACTGAAATTACTGTATTTTTTGTTTCAGTGTCTGAAAGCTTCATTTAGTCCCAGCAAAACTTGGGCACTGGTAGCAATTAGGATCAGTTGCATTTCTTTGGAAATCCCTTCACTTCCCTGTCCCAGGTTATAATTTGGGAAGGGGATCATGCTGCTCCATAATCACAGAGTGTTTTCAGCCTGACACGAGAACAAGATAAAAGATTGGTGGGAGGCAGAGGGGCAATTTCAGCTTTGGTGTCACAGACATTAAAATGCAGCCACAGCAAGGCCCCAGATCTTGGCTCAGCAGCCCAAAAAATCAACCAAGTGACAAAGTGACAATGCTGCCTTTGCTTTGTGCCACTGCAGAGCTCCAGAGGGACAAGTTTTCTGTTTAAAATACATATAAAGCTGAAATTTGTCTAGTGGAGCAAAAAACCAATCACTTTTAGGAAGTAATTTAAGACATAACTCTGTTGGAACACACCATATTTATGGAATCCCAGGATTACTGAGGTTGGAAAAATCCCCCAAGACCATCGAGTCCAACCTTGTCACCAGAGAGCCACCTCCAGTCATTCCTTGGACACCCCCAGGTGGGACCCAATCCTTCCCTGAACCTCCCTTGCCATGGAGAAATTCCTGCTGGAAAGATGCATGCACACACTTATCCTCTGGATTTTAATTAATGAGGGTGTGTAAGTGGGTTTCAATCAATTAGTGGCCATTATGCTCCCTTGGAACAGCAACCTCCACTTTATTTCTTGTTCTGGGGCTCAGCTTTATCAATTCCAAATATTAAATGGGAAATGTTTTGTATGGATGAGCTCAGGTTTTTATATTGCCTTTATTTGTTTAGTCTCTGGAGTCAAGGAGCCTCCAACAAGTGATCAGGACCTACAATAATAGGTAAAGTTAATAAATTTGGGGATTTATGTTCAGAATCCCAACTCCCATCTAAGAATATAGAAATAATAATAATAATAATAATAATAATAATAATAATAATAATAATAATAATAATAATAATAATAATAATAATA
>VZUI01093237.1:0-27808 GCA_013401135.1 Cettia cetti | reverse complement strand
CCTTCCCTTCCCTTCCCTTCCCTTCCCTTCCCTTCCCTTCCCTTCCCTTCCCTTCCCTTCCCTTCCCTTCCCATGTTTCAGGTTTAAATAATTGTGTATTGGGGGTTGGGATTTTTTGGGAGGGTGGTGAGGCAAAGAGGATATTTATAATAAGTAGGAAACACTATTAATCACATTATTCTAGGAAGTCAGACCATAGATCTTAATATTTTCAAAGATCATTTAATCACTTTGTTGCCTTCTCCCTGAAGGGAATCAGATTAACCAGCCCCTTCACCGCATCCTAGGGCTGTACAGCTTTTTGTCAGTCTCTTTATGGTTAATCACTTTGTCATAATATTGATTTTTAACAAAAATATCCTTTCTGCCTTACTTAACTTTGATATGCCACAGAGCCATGTAACTATAGCTATCTTTAGATCATTGTCTAATCTTAGTGTTTGAAATTGAGTTACTATGCCTAATCAGTTCTTCCCAGAAGTGTCTTACTAAAACCACAGAAGAGTTCATTAAGAAACCCATCTGACTTGAGATTTGCCTCCTGAAGGCTCCTCTCAACCCCAAAATTACCAACAGTATTTTGAAAGAGACTACTGATGACAGCCTTCTCCCCCATCCCTCTCTGAAGAGCAAGGCAGAGCCTGAGGTGTGGCAGAGCCTGGGCAAACGGAGGGGCTGTGTGCAGTGTCTGCTGGAAGTGAGGGGGCTGCTGAGCTCCAGGAGCACAGGAGAGGAGCAGGTGGCAACATCAGGGACCAATGGTGTGGATGTGATGGCTATCAGGGACAGTCAGCTCCTCTGTACAGGCTTTGTCACCAAATTCCTAGGACCTTACTTGGATGCAAACATGCAGGCAGTCTGCTCTTGGCTGGGAGGTGCATGTGTCCATGATAGCAATGCTTCCCATGATGATCTGAACCCATAGACCTTGCAAGCAGCTCAGCACAGGCTGCTGGAGCACATCCCACGGGCTGGGTGCCTTCCCTGATCGTGGCTTCCAGTAACTGCTATGGCTTGTCCCCTCTGCTCTCATCTGCCCCTCTGAAGATCACATGCCCCAGTTGTGACCCTGTCCCCTTGCCTTCTGAGAGCCCCAAAGAGCTGTGCAGCACTGCCAGGTGTGCCCTGTTCCCATCCAGCAAGGACTCAGGGAATGCTCCAAGGATGGAGGCTGCTGTCTGTGCAGCATGCACCCTCTGCAATGGGAAGTTCACCTCCCTGGCCCAATGGCCTGGAGGACCAGGTGAGGGAAAAGTCTGAAGGAGAAACTGGAATTCTCCAGGAGACAGAAGTGTCTGGAGGGGGAGTAGAGCCTGCTGCTTTGTAGCTCTGGAGAACTCTGGCAAAGGGGGATGATCATAGTGCACAGGGCCTCTCTTGAAACCAGCTGAGGCACTATAGCTGAGATCTTGGTTAAGTTCAACATGCCGACCAGAGGTACTTAGGAAAGCCCTCTCCAGCCTCTGTGCCATGGCTGTTCCCTGAGCTACTGCATCTTCCCCTTCCTTTCCTTGCCCTCACTGTGACCGCTGCTTCATCCATGGCAACCACTTCTGGCTCAGGTCCAGCCTTGGACTTTTCCCCCAGGGACCTCTCAGAACAACAGTGCACCCATGACCTGCGGTTTCTGCAGCCCCGTGATGTTTCTGGTGCAGACGTGGTGTTCTGCAGCACACATGGTCTGCAACACACACACGTGTGCAGGTGATCACGCCTTGCTCCCGACTAGACATTTGATGGAGTATTTCCCTGTGCATGCTGGCTGCAGAGCAGCAAAAATTGGCACATTGCTCTGTTATTCCAGCCTTAGAGAGGCAATTATGTCGATCCTTGTGAGTACCTACTGTGTCATTATCGTCCTAGGTTTTGTTCTGGTGTTCTTTTTCAAGGGACATCTAATTAGGAGTAACAAACTTTTACACCAGACCAAGATCATCAATTTGTAAACATTTCTGATTGGAGTATGTAGTGCTTTATGAAATACTGGTAATTCAGTCCAGATAATAATCTCTCCAGCCTTTCAGAACAATCAAGCAAAATGTTAATTAAACAATCAGTGTCCTCCATGTAGGAAAAAAAAGTAGTTCAGGTCACGATAATTAATTATCTTTTGCTCTATTCCCCAAGCAGTTTTTATGACTGTGGTCTGTGAATATTAAAAATAATCTGGTGATGAGAGACCAGATGGCTAAAGAGGTTGAAAATGGCATGTGTTGCTTTTTACTTGAGGATTATGTGCTTCATTCAGATATTGCTGCTTTTGATGGCTGTTGAATTGCCTAAATAAAATTAGCTGGTGAACCACAAAATTACCCCAGAACGGGCCATAATTTGCACCACTGAGGAAAAATTCCTACGGTTGAGAAGGATTTAAAGAGGTTTAGAGCTGGTTACATTTGGCTTTAATTAATGATTCTAAACACCACCTTATTTAGGGATACATATACAAAAATATGATTTAGAAGATCTATTATATTAGGAATAATTATACTTAAGAAATAATTATTCTTAAGAAAATGTAGTAAGTGGAATATTTATATTATGCCTAATTTTTCTAATGATTTCCAAATTATTAACAATAATTTTGGATTACTCATTTTAGTAATTTCAAATTATTCCTATTATTTTAGGAATAGTAACAGCCTTGATTTCCAAGTTAGACTAATCTGGTGAAAAGGCTTCACTGATGCCTGTGAATTTGCTATCAAGCCATTAGAAAGTGGGATGATTTACACAGATTATGAAAGTTTGTTTGTTTCTTAACCCACAAAACATTTCAAATCCCTTGTCTTTTACAGGAATTAGATATATTTGTGGAGGTATTGCTTTGTTTGTGATCTTCTTGTCTTCTGGGAGCTTTAGTTCCTAATGGAGAGTCCTTAGTACTTTGTAGGAAAAATGTGTTTTAAAAACTCAGAATAAAAAGTGAAATAAACCACTCTCATGCAAACAGTGCCAAAGCTGGTTTTTGTAAAAGGGAGGACAGGGCAGTGCAGCAATTTTATGCCCAGGCTGAGCTCCTTCATTATTGAAGAGAGTAAGGTAACTCCAATTCCATTTTACCTACTTGTTACAGGGGTTTTTTTTCATTAGGTTTAAAGCTTATGCTCTGAAAACATGGTTTATGTGAAACCCGAGGTTCCTTATTCTTTACTCCCACTACAATTACACCTAATAGAAGAAGAAAGGGAACTAAATTGTTCCAAGGCAATTCCTTTGCCCTTTGCTGAGTATGTGCACTACTAAGTGAATCATACTGCATCTAAAGGGACACTCGGGTAAGCCCTTCCACAGCCATTATAGGATCCCTTTCCAAAGAGCTATGAAAGGAAAAACCTTTGAGAAGCATTACTTTTCCTTGTCCTTTCCAGACTGAATTGTTCTGAGATAAGGAATGTGTTTATGAAATAAAAAAAAAAAGGGAGAAAAATGAAATAAAGCTGCTTTTTGTGGAAATTAAAAATAATACCTATTAGAGATTGGAAAAACTGTTTTCCTGTTTGTAAGACCCCCACACTCCAAGCACTTTGAAAAGCTTTTCAGGTTGAGACTCACAAGGTGTAATTAAGAACCTAAATGAATTGCTCCAATACAGAGCATCATCACTGAAAGCCCTTTTCACTTAAAGACCAACTCTTATTTTGGAGCTGCCCCTCTCTTCATCGGTCACATGGTGATCAAAGATCTGATGATCAGGAAAGTGGTTCCTGGCTTCTCTGACTTTGGAAACTTCAACTGCCTTCCCATAAAAGGGAGATGAGGGTGTTTTTCTCTATATCACAGAGTTTTTGTGAGAGTTGACATTTCTGAGGCATATCTGAGCACCTCAGGTCATTCTGTATTGATTATATGATTCTCTACCTAAGCCATGACATTTATATATAAATTTATAGGTGTAGTACTACTTCTTTTCTTCCAGGGCTGATTTTTGAAATCACAGAATCCTGGAATGGTTTGGGTTGGAATGGTTCTTAAAGATCTCATCTAGTTCCTACACCCCCTGCCATGGGCAGGGATGCCATGCACTAGACCAGATTGCTCAAATTCTGTACATTTAATATAGCAATCCTTCGTACGAAATTAGTACATCTATAAATTCTATAATTCTGCTTTGACTGTTTTGTTTCTTCTTCCTTTACGGGCACAGAGCCAGCAATGCATAGTACATTTAGGATTTTATGAAATGTTTTACCTGGTGCTCAGTCACAGGACTGTCACATTTTCTTCTTGAAAAATATCCAGTCAACAGAAATGCTAATTCTCTCAACAGGATTTAAAATGCACGTGTAATTTTTGCAACTTCATATATTATGTAAAACCTGTCATTTCTCAAGCTGTGCTACTGACGATATCTGATGAATACTGAGCACTTGTTGTCTCTTATATGGAGCTCTGTCTGGTCAGCAATTACAGCTGATCAAATGGCTCCTGTAAAAGGCCCACCTTGTTTTAAGGAGACAAGCCTTCAGGACAAACAAAACTTTGGGTGCCAATCTGCCAGGGATATTTCTGCCATTTAGCAGGTGGTCAGTGCTCAAAGGCTGGCCTTCTTTACTCCTTTAAAATTCAGGTGGTTTTGGTCACTCCAGAAAAAGAGCCACAGCCCCTTGAGTCTTGCGCACACAACTATGCACTGGATGAGGGATCTCCCAGTTAAGTCCAGAAGCTGAATCTGGCTACAAGAATCAATCCTGACAGCAAGGGTTTTATAACTAATTCAAATGCTTCTAACCAGGAAGAAATTTGTAGGCAACCAGACTATTCACTGACAATTTCCACAGAGAAGAATACCTCAGAAGAAAAGTATTTCCAGCATTGGCTTAAGCAGCTCCATTTTTAAGAGATAAACTGGAGCTGTATTCCTGTTGTGAGATATATATGCCTTCAGTAACAATCATTAAAGTCCAGCTGTTCTCACACTATCTGTAAAGCTGGCTCCATACCTACCTCCCATGATCTGTCTGTGAGTACATAAAGGAGAGTATGCCTGATACTATCTAATATGTGGAGAGGTATGGGAGTCTCTGTTCTTAGAGATTTACATAGAATAAAAGGTCTTTTTCCACTATTTTATTCTGCTACATTTCTGATTCTATTGTCAGTAGAATGTTTTTAAGATTCTGCAGCCTTCAAGGGAACGATTTCTTTTTGCAATGGCCTTTATGAGAGTAACTTCACAGCTCAGCCAGTTTTAAGGGTTAAATGCTTTTAAAAAATCTAAAGCACTGATGGACAGAATTTCTTTCAAGATGTCTCATAATAGCCAAATCACTTCAAAGAACTCATCATAGGGCTACAGAAGTCAGAGGTTATTGGATGTCTTTCAGTACTTGCTATGGAAATGCTCATCCTCTGATGAAAGCCAGAACTAACTTTAAATTCTGGACAGAGACCTAGAGCTATCCATGATCCTGTAGTGCAGCCTGTTTTCTTCCCACAGCTACATGTAACAGTGGGAGATATGAAGTCTCCATGAAAGAGACCACAGTTATGTTTAGCTGTGTTTTTTGTTCCTGGCAATTACAGCTATTAATTTTCATATGACACCGAATATTTGGATGCCTCTAGGGAATGGATTTTTCTCTTCTTACAATGCCACCGAATTTTGTTAGTGCATCTGATCACAATCAAGGCCACACTGATCAGTCTTGTTCCCCCTGACACTAGCTATGACACAGCATGTAAAAGGTTCCCTATCCAAAACCTTCTGCTAGGTTTCCTGCAGGCTGTTTCTGCTCCCAGGACCTTGAGCGCCTCTCCTGCTCTGCAGGAGACTCCGTGTCAGGTTTCATGGCTGGCACTGATGGGGCAATCCTACTCAGGCCTGTGTTATAAAGGACTCAAAACCCGGCGGGAATGAGTAAATAAACTTTAATTAGGATTCATTAAAATTACAAAGCAAAGTGGGGTGGGGGTTGGGAACAGCGCTGGGAGCTCAATAGGACTTCGGCCCATCAGAGGCTCAGCTCACAAAATGGTGTCTCCGCCTTTTATAGCTGAGATTGCATCAGCCTCATTAATATTTATGAGTAGCCCTTATTTGTCCTTCTGGCCCCTCCCACAGTCTGTGGTTTTTCCCATATATGGATACTTGGCCCCTCCCAAGGCCCGTCAATCAGTCCTTCCATGCCTTTCGTTGGTGGAGCCCTTCTTGTATCCTGATTGGTGGGGCCATGTTACCCTGCCAGGCCGCCCACAACAAGTGTCCCCCACTCCCTGCCGCCCCTCAGGAGGGGCCAGGGCACACCCTCCCCGGCGTGTTTTACAGCCCTGTCAGCCAGGACTGCCAGGCAGCAACCACAAAAGGGAGAGGGGAGGACTGAAGGAGAACAGAAAAGGGCTCAAACCACCCTGGAAGAACAGAATTACTTGTCAAAAGAACTACAAACCCCAACAGAACTTCTCCCCACCATACTCAATGACTCTTCCTCATTTGCACGATCCAATTTGCACGAGCCAATCACCACGCCTTATTCATAACACCTGGAAGAGTGGAAATGCACAAATCACATGAGTTTGAAGGCATTGATGGGTTTCTTGATATCTTTCCATGCACCAAGACAAATTCAGAATCACACATGGGTGTGTTGTGAGGAGTCTAGAGGGTAAATCAAATAATGAGCAACTCAGGTTGCTGTGCGTGTTCAGCCTGGAGAAAAGGAGGGCAGGAGTGACCTTATCATCCCTACTACAGCCGGAAAGCAGGCTCTAGTTGGCTGGGGATCAGCCTGTTCTCCAGACAACCAGTCACAGGACGTGGCGTCAAGCAGTGCCGGGGTAGAGGCAGTTTGGACATCAGGAAGAATTTCTTCACAAAAAGAGTTGTTAAACACTGGAATGGACTCCACTCCCAAGGAGGTGGTGGAGTTACCATCCCTGGAAGTGTTCAAGAAATTACTTGGATGTGGCATTTAGTGCAAAGGTCTAGTTGAGAAGATGGTGATTGGTCAAAGGTTGGACTTGATGATCTTGGGGCCCCTTTCCAAGCCTGACTGATTCTGTGAAATACTGTGAAATACTGTGAAATACTGTAGATACATCCTCAGTTTCAATCTATGCTCTCAAACAGAGCAATATCCAGGAGAAGGACAACCTAAGGAAGACTTCTATCTAATCATCCTCATTTGCTGGCACCCCAAGGAGAAATATGAGTTTTCACCTTATGCATTCCCCTTGAGAGAAGTACCTTCACTTCAATTCAGAAAGATACTCCACCATGTCATAGAGCTGGATTTTGGTCCCCATTGCCAGAGGCTGGCTGAATTAGTCTTTCTGTCTTTCCTGCCCTGAAACCAATTCATCATCCTCTCTATTTAGTCTCAGCAATTTCTCTCAGATAAGCCTGGTTTGGAGGAAAGGGAACTCTGTACAGGCCTGGACTACAATAAAACTCAGCTTCTTGCACCTCAGAGAAAAAGAATGAAGTTTTATGACAGTGGTTATTTTTAATGCCAGAAGAGAATGAAGGGTACTAATGCCTAGTGGAACCATGAATCTTTTTAGTGGCTCAGCTCAGAATTTACATTATCTCTCTTTTCCTGACCATTCAGGGAAATTTTTATCTCTTGGCCCTAAGATCATTTACCTATCTAGGCATCTTACCAGAAATAATCTTTATTTCAAGGTGGTCTATCCATTCTCTCTTTTTTAAACTCTGGTTTTACTCTTCTCCAAAGTTCACAGGGATAGAACAGGAGGACAGGGACACATGGTTGCAGCAAGAAATATTTCCTTTGGGAAAACATTTTCTCATGAGGATAGCCAAACTCTGGAACAAGCTACTCAAAGAGACTGTGAAATCTCCCCTCCTGGAGATATTCAGAGCATAACTGGACAAAGTTTTGAGCAGTCTCATCTAAGATATTCTTGCTTCAAGTGGAGGGTTAATCCAATGACCTATGGAAATCCCTTTCAAAAGAAATCACTTGTTTATGACTCATATCCTCCTTACCCACTCCTGAGATTACTAAGAGAACACTGGTGCGTCCCTCCCATGAGCCAACTATGCAGGTCTTTGTTGCATGTTAGCTTCTTAGCCAGCACTAAAAGTCCTTTCTAGGGCTGTGAAAAACCAAAGTGAGCACCTATATAGCAAGCCACTCCAGATGACTTTAAGTCTTGTTAACTGCTAAATTATCTGGAAGAGGCTATCAACAGTGTTCTGCTAAATCAGCTACATCTTACCTAATAACTGATTAATTGTCATAAAAATTACTTGGCAATTGCCTAAAAAATTAAGAAGCATTCCTGGAAAGTCACATCACTCTAAGGAGATGGACTTTCGCATTTGTGTCAACAGATACCTATACTGTCAACAGTCAGAAAAATGCCACCAGGAAGGCTATGAAGGCTCTATTACATAGAAATAATATCAGCACCTGAACTTACAAAATATTGCTGATACTTCCACATCCACCTGAGGTGTTTCAAAGTGAGAAATCTTTTCCCTCTTTGTCATTAATACCATATTTCAAGAAGTGATGACAAACCAGTTGCATTCAGTAGTATTACTGTGTTCTTAAGCAAGTGGAGTATATACCACTGTTTTAAATGTAAGGCAGAAGTATCAATCTTTCCTGGTTACCCACCACCAAAACACCATGTACTGTAATTGTTCCATTTCTTTCCAGAAACTAGAATCTCCACAGCCTTGAAAGCATATTAGAATTTTTCTTCATGACAGAAATATGATCTGTACTGTGGTCTCTTTAAGTTCTTATTGGTACTTTCTTGGGAGATGGGATTTGGAAAAAAATCAGATTGTGAGATACAGCAAGATTGTACTAAAGCACTTTTCTAAAAAAAAAAAAAGATGATTTTTACTTTTCCCCATGGAAAGCTAGAAACATAACAGCCTGGTTTTGCAGTTTTTATTGTGCTACTCTAATTTTTTCCTGGTGGATGCATTGTTAAAAAAAAAAAAAAAAAAACCCACACTGCATTTCCAAGTCATTATTTTCAGAGTTGCATATTGCTAGCAATGAAACAGTCAGTGCTAACTCTGCCAGCATCTTCTCAACAATAAATGCCATTTGAAATGATTATGGGAGCTTGAGAGGTTGGAATAGGTGCTTTGCTTCAGTTGCCTTTTTCCCTGAATGCTGCTTTATGCATATACATAAAATGTGCTTAGGCTTTGGCTGATATGGCACTTTCTGTACAGGGTGAAGCATGATCTTCCATCCCTTCCCAGGGTGTTAGATGGTAACAAGCAAGGTAAAATAAGAGCCCCACTTTTTGATGTTTATTTTGGGGGTCAAAAGGCATTGTCAAAATGAGTTGTAGGCTTCAAAATTGTTATTTCAGCTCAACACCCAGGCAGCTCCAGTGCCCTTGCACCATCGAAATGTTGAAGATTCTTAGTCTGGAATTTAGATGGCCACAAGGTGACAGCTCACAAGAAAAATGAGTTTTTCCTGAGTGAATATAACCTACATTTTAATGCATGGCATCAATTCTTGAAGTATTTTGCTAAATCAGTTACATGCTATGAGGCAATACTGCACAGAGAAGAAGAGGAAAATCCATTTAGAAAGCACATAATGAGGTAAGATTTCTGGTGGTGTACATTGCTGAGGAACAGAAAATTGTCGAGCTATAAAACATTCATGAGAAATGCGAATGATAAGGTTCTTGTTCAAAACTGTAAAATCAGTGTTTCTATTCTGAACTCTATTTTTGGAAGTTGTTCCTTGTTCCTGAAAAATTGCTTTGTGCTGGAAGGTAGCAATAAAGATGGTAATCCTGGAGAAATGTTGTCTTATTCTTCTGGGTTTGGTTCCTATTAGAAGAAGGTAGGAATTTGTTAGTAGAAGATCCATTTGGCCAAATAATAAGTGCTCAATTTCTAATTATATTTACATGCTACCCAACCATCCACCAGCAGGAGATTGTATTTAAGAAGAAATATGTTTAAGAGAATCACCCATCATGATACAATGGTCAGTTTCAGTCTCCATCATGGAATCACCATCCCTGAAAATGTTCAAAAAATGCACTTGGCAATATGGTTTAGTAAGCATGGTGGTATTTTGTTGGAGGTTGGACTTGATTATCTTGGAGATCTTTTCCAACCTCAGTGATTGTATGATTCTTCTCTGTGGCTCCAGCTTTAGAAGCCAGAGGCCATTCGAGTCTCAACAGCACCAGGCTTGATCCACCCTGCACCTGGGGTTTGGACATCAATGGCACTTGATGGCAATCAGTAGTGGGAAGGATGTTGGTGGTGCTCTTGGGAGGATGCTGGGGAAAGCCAAGGGGAAGGAGATGACTCTGCAGTCTGGTGACCAGAGTCTGCAGAGCCTCCATCAGTTCTGAAAATGAGGAAAAGCTACTCAATGTCATTTAGGACCGGATTTTTTTCTCCTTAAACCATTTAGGCAACTTAATGTGGGAAATTAAGCTCAAACACCCTCATGATAAGCTCTCCAGATGCCCGTCTGCAACATTAGTTTGTGAAATACCTGTAAAATCAGTATGAATTTTAGAACTGGAAGAACTGAACAAAGCCTAAACAAGTTTCTGATTTAGTATATGAATTTTGTGACAGGAGCCAGGTGCATCTGGAGCACGTGCTCCTCTCTGAGACAGCACCTCCTCTGACATCAGAAACCATTTGGCCTTACTGAGAAGAGTGTGGCCCAAGCCCCAAAATTTCCTTCTATTGTTTGTATTTCAGAAAATTGTGTTGCTTGCACAAGGGAGCTTAAGAGTGTGTGTCAGCCCCATCCTGATGGCAAGGAGCTGACAGAGTTGCCACAAGGGATGATGTCTCACAGAGTTGATGCAGCTGAAGATCTGAGGGTAAGTCTGATGCAGATGCCATTTCTGAGCCTGTCCCAGTGGCAGCATTGAAGAAATCTGTGTACATTTTTACCTTGGCAGGTCACTTTCATTTATTCTCATAAAAGTCTATTGTGAGATATTAATATCTGCAGCTCTCCTTAATTTCTGCTGTCATGATGCACTTTTATTACATTAGAGTGACCTGAAACTGTGTCCTAGTCTCATAGATCCCATTTTCACAGCTTCCACTGTGGGTTTAATTTCACAGTTTTTAGTTTCCCAGCTTAAAAATATGAACAACTTATGGAGCAAAATTAACAGTTTATTAGAAATATCACTCACTGCAAAAGTCTTAAGGGTAATTCACAGCTCTATAAAAGGTCGTGGTATAAATAATTGCTTGATGAATATGGACCATGTCTGTTTGTCATTAAACACCAGCAGAGAGCTAATGCACTTTAATAGTCCTGCTAACTGTTATCTGACAGGCATAGAAATCACAACCAAATGCAACAATTATGCTGAACAATTGCTTCTTACTCTTTTTTCTTTACACAAAAGGTAAGATAATGACATATGCTGTTGTCTTCACACATCAGTAGCGGTCACGACTTTTACTCCTACAACACATGGTAACCAATAACTTAAATATTGCAATGTTGTTGCACTGTTTATCAAACAAAATGTCCCATTAATTCCATCTTTTACATGTGGAAAGGCTGCACTCACAGTGCGTAACAGTGAAAACTGTTACTCCCCATCCTGTTTGTAGAGAATGTGTTCAAGGTCCCTGGTGTAATCACTGTATTAACTAGGCCCTTGTGACCCACACATATTTGTATAGTTCTCCATTTAAGAGTGGAAGATATAGATTTAAATCTTATTCAAGACAAAAAGGGTTTTAGTGGGATTTCTCTAATAACTGCAATTACTTCTATTTTAATTTAGGGCTTACTGTATTCAGTTGTGACTGAACCTAATTACAACACACCTTGACCTTCTAGTAAGGATAAGGCCACAGTCTGTTGTGTTTGGAATGGGTGCAGAAAGATAAAGGACCTTGATAGAGATGGATTTCCCCTTCAAAAATGTCTGACTCTATTCAAGAAAAATTCCTGGTTAAAGAGTCTAAAAGATACTCTATTGCCTTACTCCCATTTGCCTTACAGCATCTGTTCCAAAGGCCAGAGATAGTTAGTCTGCCTCCTCCCAGCTGACCTTGGAGAGGCTTTTCTACACACTCCTTTAGGTCTGCCCCAAGCCCCCATGAATCCCATCATCTTCTACCCAACCCATACTGAAAGATCCCTGTGGAGTCCTAATCAGTTTTCTCCATAAGAAGATCCTTAGTAAAGAGATTCTCTCATACTTGAGTTGCTTTGTGTTAAGAACTTCTCACAGATAAGATGGGAACTTCAGCTGACCTGAATCAGAAGGCAATCTATTTGTGTAAGAAATTATTTAGACCAGGAGAAATTAGGTGGTGCAGTGGCTCAGACAACAGGAAATAAAGCTTTAGGTTGTGGTCACTTCATTGGCCACAGTCAGGTCCTCTGACTACTTTGGCACCTAGATGCGACAGTGAATTGAACCCCAAAGTATTAAGAGGAAGCATGTGTATAAAAACCATGAGAAAAGTTGAACTTCTATTCAGGTCAGGATCCAACACGTGCCTGAAGCCACAAAATGATTGACACAAATTATATTGCTTATTAATTGATCTCTGTCCATCCAGGGCAATAAGTGGTCCAGCACCACCATGGAATAAAGGGTATTTGGCCTTGTAGTTAAGAGCTGTGTCATGATGAGCATGCACAACGGCATGTTGAAATGAAATAACATAGGAACACCTTTGGGTTTGGGATCTATTAAACTTTGCAATGTTGGTAGAGTTTGGCTAATACAGTTTCTTGGTTACTGTGAGGCAAATGTCTTAACTGAATGTTTTAAAGTAAATCAGTTTAATAAAGAAACTACTGATTAGAAATAGGAACGGTATTCTCAGGGAGTTGGTCTTTTTTTCTAATGAAATGGGATTGGGATTACATTATGAATCTGAAATAACATTGGGTAGAACCTATTCTGTTTTCAGAGGCAAGACAGGACCTATGGTGTCATGATAACTAATTACCCCTCAGAAATTACGACTTGGTTGCAGAATCAGGTTGCTCCATTTTTTTGTTCAAACAGGATGAGTAGTTTAAGGCAAAGAGAAACTTACGCTTTTAATGAAAGGATTTATTTGACATTTCTTTTCCCCAGACCTACCCTGGGAAGTGACACTAGCACAGCGAGAAATGAGCAGCTTCCCAAGAGGAGAGGCAGGTTATGCTTCTCCAGCAGGTTTAGAAGTTCCTGCCCTTCCAGTTACCTCCCTATTTTTCCTTGACAGTGAAAGTTCCTCAGGTTGGCAGGATATTTTAAAAATGTCCTATCTGCAGCTTACCCCCATGCTGTGGTCAGCAGGGACTTGCAAAAGGGCCATTGGTAAACCCTGTATGAAAAGATTGCTTCCTGCAAACATATTTCATGTTTCTGATTTTAGTTTATTTATTTCTTTTTCATATAAGCTCCCTGGAGTCTTGGACAGCTCAGAAATACCAGGCTGGCATTTCTAACCCTGACTATTCAGTCTTAGCTGAAAGGTTTACAAAAATCTAATTGCTTACCTACCCAAGCAGGGGAATTACACGGCTGCCTGGGATGGCATATGGGCATTGTGATCACCCAAATATATTTCTTGACAGGAGATCATTGAAATAGCAAAGGAAAGTCTCCAGATGTTGCTGTCTTCAGTTGAGTGTAACAGAGAAAAGAAGAAACCCCAGGTTGCAACAAAATCTGTCAAAAATATCAGGCCAAGTCATGGCTGGATTGCTAGTATAAACACAATGTAAATACTAGGATAGACATACATCAAACTCTGATGTGTTTTTGTCCCCAAAGAGGTCTAGAAAGGACTTTTTATAAAATGCTATCTAAACTGTCCCAGGATGTTCAATAGAAACAATCAAACAATTGTATCTAAAATGAAACTTGTCAAATGAAATTCAAGTTTTTTATGTAGTATGGAGAAAAAGCACAGCTGCATGATGCTTTCACTTCCCCTTTCCTGGAAGTGTTCCAGGCCAACTTGGACAGGGCTCTGAGCAACCTGGTCAGTTTGTGATTCACTGTAAAGCTTGGTGGTTTTCTGCATTACTGCTGCGTAGCCCGACATTTTCCATCCTGCATTTAGAGAAATAAATGTAGAACTTCGTGTGTCCTTATTGAATTTTTGCCTATTACTTTCAGGCCATTTTCTTAATTTATCAAGAATGTTTTAAATTCTAGTTCAGTCCTCCTTCATGCTTGTAGCCTTTCCAGCATACTGGTGTTGCTTGAAAATTTAATAAAGTATACTTGTTAATTCATCATCTAAGTCATTAATGAAAATATTGAATAATACTGGATGGGGGACAGATCCTTGGGGGATTTTTCTTGATAGATCATTCTGTGTTGATTGTGAACTATGGGTAGCTATTATCTAAGTATGGATTCCCCAGCCAGTTATATACCACTGATAACACCTGCAGCTAGTATACATTTCACTCACTTGTTTATGAGTTTGTTGTACAGGCCAGTGAAGAGAGGGTAGTGACACTGAAGGTGCTAAAGCAGTAGCAGGGACTGCCTCTCTCCAATTCACATGGCTTGTTTCCCTGTCATAGGAGGAAATAAACTTTCCTTGATTTATTATTATCAGAACCATGTTGGCTGTCACTTATATCCTTTTTATGGTTACAAGTTGCTTGATTAGTCCCTCCAGATTTAGGGGAGGAAATCAAGATAAGCTGACTAGTCAATAATTTATATTTGCTCCAGATTTGGGAGAGGAAATCAAGAGAAGCTGATTAGTCAGTAATATTTTTTGCCCAATATCTCCTCTTTTCAGTGGTAGGAACAGCATTAACCTTTCTCTGCTATGAAATCCCTTGTTTTGACTAAGCTTTCTGAAGCTCCCTAACAGCTCTGAGGCTGCTTGTGCTGGCCCCTGAAAGTTTGCATTGCAGAGTGACTTCCCAGCAGAGGCTGTGTCCGAAGCCGTAGGTCTTGCCTGGTTCCCAGCCCTCTGCTGGGCACGGCTGAGCAGGGAGCTGGAGCAGGACTATGATCAGGCTGAAAACCAGACTTTTTTCTTTTTTCTTATGGGATCACAGCAGCAGGAGTGGCTGGCTCCAAGCTGGGAGAGGAGCTGGCAGGGCACTGTGAATACCTCACCTGGCTTGAGCCATTACCCCTTAGCTGAATGTGCGACTGGAGCCCAGTACCTTCTGGGTCCTTTCTGAAGCACCAGGACTGAGAATCTCAAACCTTCATCAACACTGGCAATTTACCTGTTCCCTGCTGTAGCCTGATTTTTTATTTTCAGCTGCTGGTGTTAACTCCATTAACTACATGGCCCCAAGTGACCCTTAGTGACTGCTGAGGATACTTTTCACCCTGTAATCAGTAGATAATTTTCCTGCTCTGTTAAAAGTGTAGATGACTCTTACTTAAGTCAATTCAATATTATGAAAGTATTAATACACCCTGTTTATCTGTGTCCCAGGGGAGCCGTATCTGGTTTTGCTCCTAAGCTTTTATGGTTGTGTCCCTGCACAATTATCCTTTCAGTCTGCCCTTAATAGACAGAGGGTTTCTGGGAGCTTTCTTCCTTTCTCTGAGGAGGCAAAAGAGCTTGTGGCTGGCCATGCTAGTCTGTGGCTGTCTTACAGCCTCCTCTGCCAGGATGGAGTTTGCACTTTTATCCTTCATATAGCTTCTGCAAGGAGATGCCAAGCCTTGCAAGCTTGTTTTCCTCTAAGGCTTCCAGTAGGATTTTGCTTCCCTGCAATAGGTTTTTGTGCCTGTGAAACCCATTCTCTTTAGATTATCAGTTTGGCTCGTTCTTTTTGCAGGAATTGTAAACCCCCTCACACCACACATTGCCCTTTATCTTCCTATTTTCATCTTCCTCTTTCTGCCTTGACCCAATGCCTGAACACTTAACTGTGTGTTACTGATGGAGTTTGACAAGGTGCTAACACATAAGGAAGTGTTTTCAAGGAAAAAAGGAAGGAGAGATACTGCCAGAGAGAGACATTTTTGTCTGTCTGAAATGCAGTCAGAGACTATTTTAGCCCACCAATAGGTAAGTGGATTAGCTTCCAGGACAGCCAGATGAGGCCAGATGTACCAGAGAACTCCAGCTGGAATTCTCCTAGGTCTCATCTGCATGCATTGAAATTCAGCCATTGCTTATGAATAAGAAGTGAAGGTAAGGCTACTACTCCTTTTATTCATTCCACATTGTATATCTATATATCATTTTCTACAAAACTAATGCTGTTTTTGCTTGGCTTCTTCCTCTTGAAGCCAGGACAACCACGTGCTGATAGCAGAATGCTTTGCTCATGTGTCTAAATGACAGATTTGTAGCTTACAATAAAACTGCCTGCAGGTTTATTACTGTGCTGTCATGCATTTCAAAAGCTACAGTAGAGTGAACCTGAGCAATGCCCCAGCCACCATTTGCCATATTTACCTGATGATAAATGTCAGGTCTTTGTTGAGTTTCTGCAAGAGAGCAGATAATTGCAAGTAAAAGAGCTTGGGTGTAACAGCATCACCAACAATCTGACTCCCTGTAACCCATCACATTTTTTATGACATGAAGAGATTATACATGACATCTACAACCATTCCTATGATAAGAGCTAAAGGAGAACATCTTCCTTCCATTCTTATGTACCTGTGATCTTCAGGAGAGTTATCAGGATGGGATCTGTTCATACTTACCTTTAATTTGAAGACTTAAGAGTCACAGCTTAAGCCTGTCTGCCAGTGATGGCTCCACAGATGTTCACAAGGATTTTGATGATGGTTTCAGAGGGGCTTTATTTTCCTTAGTTTTTGTGCCAAGGAATGTTTACCCTTCTAAGCAAACAGGATGCTGTAAGGTCTGTCCTTTAAAAACAGTTAAAAAAGCAGAATTTCTTAGTATCAGGATGCTCGCAGTGAAATCACAAAAGTTAACACTGCAAATCCTGCCAACACCAACTCAAATTATCTGAACATTGAGTGTCTCTTATGTCTCATTGTGGGGAGCTGCCCCAAGGTTCCAAGTGCCACCAAACTGAGAAAAAATTAAAGACAGCTGCTATTGAAAGAAATATGCAAAGACTTTTCCGGTTTCTCAGCTTTTAAGAAATGACCCCTAAATTTTGCATATATGTATTTATTTGTGTTGTTTGCATGCTTATCACACATACACAAATGCTGCACTCCAGATCCACTATTGCAAAGTTTTTCAGAGAGTCTCAAGGGGTTGTCAGTCTCCAATATGCAAAGTAGTTCAGTAGTATGATGTCAGCAATCAGCATTAAATCAAGTATTTAAGATTTATATTGCTAAAGCACCCTCTAGTGGGGCAGGAAGAGAACAGTTGTTTTTAGCAGAGATGCAATAATGACTCCACGTATTAGAGAATAGACAAGTAAAAGTCTGGACACTAGCAGGATAGGCAAACACACTGAAACTTCAGTTTGCAGAATCACAGAATCATTTACATTGGAAAAGACCTCCAATATCACTGAATCCAGTCTTTGACTGATCACCACCATATCAACTAGACCAAAGCCCTGCCACATCCAGTCATTTCTTGAATGCATCCAGGGATGAAGACTCCACCACCTCCTTGGGAGGTTAGTTCCAAAGCTTAACAACTCTTTCTGTGAAGAAATTCTTCCTAATGTCCAACCTGCCTCTCCCTGGTGCAGCTTGTGGCTATGTCCTCTTGCCCTGACAGTGTTTAGTCAATGTTCCTGCTACCCATACAACAGGTAGAAGTCAAAATAAATCTGAGCAGTGGCTATGCAATTTTATTGCACGTAATCACAGAATGACAACATCATTTTATTCAGAGGCCTTTGGAGGTCATCTCATCTAAGCTCCTGCTCAAAGAAAGTTCAAAAAGATCAGGTGGTTTGTGACAATTTCCAGCTGAGCTTGGATTTATCTCTAACAAATGCTCTTCCCAACATACTCTAGTATTTGACCACCATCATGATGACAAAAAAACTGGAAAAAATATTTGTAGTCACTGAAAGAGAGAAAACTTCTGGGCCAAGACCAGGCTGAAAATGAATTGAAGTTTGTAGTAAAAAAAATTAGTCTTTGTTCACTTGTTCAGGGAAAGAACATTTTTAGACAATTTGTAAAGAAACACAATAGCTTCAAAGAAGATCACTCATTTTGTTTCTCTTTTTAAAGGATGGAACTGTGATGTCCTGACTGAGGGTAATCACTTGGTTGTGAGTGAGCAGGAGTGGGACCCCAGGGTATTCATACAGCTTTGTGGGCAACAACTTCCCATCATCAGTACAGTACCTGATGCCTTTAAATAATTGATCTTGTTTTGAGAGGGGGGAGATGGGTGTGATCAAAAGCAGAAAACAGCTGAGTCTTGGAGAACCAGAAGGTCACCAAAGAGGGTGGTGGACTCCCAACTGGTGGTGATCCCTGCTTGTTACCTGGCCCTATGTGTTACCTGGCTGCAGCCAGGTAAAGAGGAGGCAGGATGATCCAACCCCTACATTTGGGGGTGCACAGCATAGCCTTGGCTATATTTTTGCTAAGAAGGTTGACCAGCCATGCCATGGCACAATTTTAGGGGCAGACTTTTATATATTTTTAGGAAATCAGAAGCATTGTGGTCTGCTGATATCTTTTACTTCCCTAAAACCAGGCTTTGAAGCTGCTGTTGTCTGGATAGATGCAGATCCCAGGTGAGCACCTTTTCCAGACCTTCCTGGAGCTATGGTCCATGCCTTTGGATGCAGCACCCACCCTGCCCTTCTGCAGCTTCATTGTCACACTGAGCATGCCTGCTGCCTCCCCTGCACTGTTTACAGCCTGCCAGTCTTGGGCAGGATGTTTAGAGGAAAGATTAGGCAAAGGGTAATCATAGTTCTTTCAAACTGGATGGATAAAATTAGATGTGCATAATTAGTGGTTAGGTGGCTGAATGAAAAGAGTTTTGTTTGTGAGTGGTCAGTACCTGCCAACCTTCAAACTCATGGTGTCAGTATTTGTGTGCATGCTTTTAGGCATCTCAGCATGAAAACACTCACGCAGGCTGGACAGGGACTGAGCCTCCCCCAGACTTGGGATCCCTCCTGTGTTATCCATTTTCACCTGCCACCACTCACCCTACCAAGCTCTGCATTTCTGTGACCTTGCTTGGCAGGAAAACCAGAGTCTCTGCAGGTGGCCAGCTGCCAGGAACATTCATTTTTTCCAATTAGTGCAGAACAGAGGGTGTTACCTCTACCCATGATTTAAAAACAGCACCAGAGCAGAAACCCATGGAGGACATCCAATATCCTGGTCAACATGCCACTTTTGGAAGCAAGGAGTGCTATCCTCTGTGGAACAGAAAACACACCTTTCCCCAGACATTTTGGAAGAACTCTATCAATGATGGTTTGAAAAAGGTGGGTGGGGGAGCATGGAGCCCCTGAACCATGGCTGCCTTTGGCCCTCTTCAAGCAGAAGTAGGGAAGCACTGAGCACCTTGTGCAGCTGAAGTGTTCAACCTGGTGCACTCACTGCCCCAAGGAACCACTCTGAGTGCTCCAACAGCCTAAACACCTGTGTGCCTGTGTTCACAGATTATGGCACAAGATGATCTGGAAAAGCACATGAAATCATGATAGACCTCAGAGCACTCAGGAGACTCCCTTTTTCTTCTCTGATGGATTTCAGGAGTCCTTTCCTGGATTTTCCCCTGACTCTAGCTCTCCAGTTTGGCACCTCTCTGTTACACAATTTGGCTTTTCAGATGTTCCCTTTCAAAGCAGTAGTTTGGAACTAGAATTAAAGAGGATGGCAAAAAGCCTTAATCAGAGGCCTGGCATTATAAATAAGACAAGTACTTATTTTATTGCACTGTTTAATAATATATTTCTATTCTATAGCTGCAGTGCTGAGGAGGCAGAGCAGCAGCAGGTAGGACTGTTGTTAATTCTACATATCAGTATGAATTATTAACCTTAAAGTGTGTAGAAATGAAATTGCACCTTATTTTAGCATTTATAGCAACATTTGATCAAGCGTGGTTTAAGCCTGTATACAATTTCTGACACTAGAGGGAGTACATAATTTATTTTATGAAAATAAACAAGTCTTGTTTTTTGAACAGAAAATATAAAAGCAAAAATATTCAAAGAGAACTTTATTCCTTCACTTCATGTTATATCCCCCCAAAAAAAGAAGCTGAGAATCTGCCTTATCTAAGTAGGTTATGCAACTGTGTCTGTAAAAGCCAGTGTAGGGCAGATAACCAGCCAGCCTGTGCTCAATTTGTGTGTTTGTGTCTATCGAGTCTGAACACATGGGGTGAGTAACTAACCCACAGGATAACACACACAGACATCTCTGCCCACAGGTTTCTATCTCTGGTACTGCTGTATTCCCACAGTTCCCCACCAACACCGCAGTGTCTGAACAGCTATGATCTCTCCAATGTGTTTATCCTCTCAACATGCTGGGAGGTAGGGAAGAAGTGCTATCCTCTTTTATGGCTAGAAAGTCAGGTGCAGAGAGGGTGAAAGATGCACCCACAGCCTGGTGGGAGGCTGTGGCAGAAATTAAGACCATGGCTCATCTGTGCAGCCTCGCTCACGTTCCCAATTCATCTCTGGGTGCAGCAGGCTGCTAAGTTGCAAGGTGCCTTTGCCTGGCTGTTTTTTCCTGACCACAGGTACAAAGGTTGCCCAGAGAACACTGTGTTGTGTTTTTTGTGTAACTGGATAGACCTGTCACCTTGACCCTCCCTTCCAGTCCCGGTTAGCAGGAGGTGAGTCAGGCTCAGGCTGATGTGTGGAGATCATGCCCTTTGCAGGGTGCTGTGGGGACAAAGCAGCTCCCTCACTCCTGTGGGGGTGAGAGGCCATACAGCACAGCCCCCACTGCTGCTGTGACAGTGGCTCTCACACAAGCTGAGGCAGATCATCTTGTCCTCATACTAAAAAAGTCACAAAATTGAGAGGGATATATGAACGCAGTATTTCAGGAAACCTGGATGGTTTTGCAGCCCAAGGGTCTTGATTATCAAGTGAGATCAGTCACTCCCAGCATCTCCCAGTGTCTATATCCATTACAATGTCATTATCTGATACAGAGATCTCCTAAAAGTCTCTTTATCACAGGGAGGATTTCTTTTAAGTGGTAGAAACAAGGTCAGTTCTGAAAATGTTATCACCTTGTTATCACTGTACATGCCAACAACTTCTCAGAGTCCCTTCTGAAGTCTTCCAGGGAGGCCTCCTTCAGCCTATATGGCACCACACTTGCTAAAGCAACAAGTAACTTCAGCAACTCATCCCATTAGGGCTTATTATGCAGTGAAATTGCACTGCTTTTAATAGAAGTTCTAGTATCTTTAGGAAAGGATTTGGTTTGTTATGAAGTGGTTGGGGGACAGATACTCCAAGTGTAAAATACTGTAATATTTGTAGGTAGTTCTTATCTCCCACCAATCACAGACACCAAATACTGAAGCCTTGGCAATGAAAGGTGGTCTATGGCCCACCCACACATGTTCAGGCTAAGAGAGCTTAATGAATAAAAGCACCAAAATAGATCTTCCCCTCTCCCCATTTCTTGTTCAGAGCACTCAGTACTTCCATCCTTGCTAATGTTTGATTGCTCAGGCTCCAGGGCTTCCTGAGAAAAAATCCTCAGCAGTATTCCACTCCTGGGAAGAACCCTATTTATGCTTAAAATTTAAGGAGCTGAGCCTTACTCCCACAAATATTTCCTAGAACTGGGTAATGATTTGTTACTGAGAAAATGCCCCTTGGGATCCTGAAAAATCCATATAATGCAGTGCAGCTGCATTTGAAGATTTCTTTTGTTTGCACACACACAACTTACAGAGAGCTTTGTATGCCTAGGAAAGGCAAGATCTAAGGTATGCAGGGGGCACCTATCGTTAAGCATCAGGACCTTCCTGTCTGTTTCCCTCAGATATGTCATATTTCTCTTCCTTTCAACTGCTACCCATTGAAAATATAGGTTTTTACTCTCTCCTGTGTACATACAGAAAGAACAACAACAAAAAAACCACAAATAGGTGATGAAACACAGTATTCAGTGTCTACCCAAACACCAGAGCACATAAAGTCTATCATCTCCACAAGTCAAAATTTTATGTGGAATAGGAACCACTATGTGAAGGAAACCATTGCAGCCCAGGACCATGAAGGAATTGAGGCCTTATTGACTTCAGCTTTTTCTGCATCCAAACACCCAAGTCTTCAGCCCCTCATCTGTCAATAAGGGTTGTTGAGCCTGGAGAAGCAATGGCTCTGGGGACACCTTATAGCATCTTCCAGTACCTAAAGGGGGCCCACAAGAAAGCTGCAGAGGGACTTTTTACAAGGGCCTGTAGTGAAAGGACAAGGGGGAGAGTGGGTATTAAGAGATTAGATCAGGAGATTAAGAGATTAGATATGAGGAAGAAATTCCTACAGTGAGGCTGCTGAGGCACTGGAACAGGTTGCCCAGAGAAGCTGTGGATGCCCCATCCCTGGATGTGTCCAAGGTCTGGTTGGATGGGGCTTAGAACAACTTGGTCTGTGGAAGTGTCACTGTCCTTTGCTGGAACCATTAAGGTCCCTTCTGAACCAACCCATTCTGTGATTCAAATAGGAGAAATATCTCTACATGTTGTGAAACTAGACTTATCAAAAGTCTGTGAGACACTTGGGTCAAATGGTGTAGAAAGGGTCACAGAAATAAAACCCAATTCTTATTAAAAAGAGGGGCAGCAGATGGAGGAAGGAATAAAATACTGAACAGAGAAATAGAAAGCTTAGACCAGTTTTAGAAAAAGATCAAGCAAATAAAAGCGTGGGAAGAACCAAAGCCTCAGGGACAAAGTGATAATTTTTTTTGTAAAACTGCATGTACAGAATATCATAATGAAAAATACAGCAGCACTGTATTTTTCATTATAATATACTGCATAATATTATAGTATTATATAATACTGCACAGAGGACATGGCTGCTTGGGAAGCAGAAGCTGAGAGTCCTGGAAGTGAGGAAATAGCACCAGTGTCCCATGTTCATTATTCAAAAGCAGATACGTTCAGTTTTAACATGGATTTAGTACCATAGAAGCAGAATTTTGCATGGCTTGATGTATTTTCATATGTGATTAGAAATACGTACAAGTTTGGTGTTCTGAGGCTGTGGTACACCTTTGCTGTGCCCATGAAGGAACATTTACAGCTTCTGGCTGGAAATCCCATGTAGGACCACTGCATCTTCCAGTTTCCCCTTGTTGCAGCAGCTTCTCCCACCCACTTGTACACCTTGTGCTGACTTGATTTTCCCCTTAATTGTGTTTAGCTGTATGCAGATTCATGTGTCCATAGATATTGTATCTATATACCTCTCTCTCATGGTTCCTGGTTTCATTAATCTCTTCTAAATTCTTATTATGTTCGGTGCTTAATTCTGCTGATGAAATTGGTATTTTTATTGGTTTGTACTGCATTACATGTGTGCACTGACTTTTAAAAAAATCAATTAGCTCAAATGGGGGATGTCAGAATGTTCTAGTCTGTACCACAGCTCAAACAAAGCTGCCAGCCCTGCCAGCAGCTTTCAGTGTAAGAAGCTGAGTAAATGGAATATCTAACTTTTACATTTCCTCCTAGGTACTTGATAGAGAAAGGATATCCATGATCCAAAGATATTTAACAGAGACTGATTCCAGACAGCTTTGGCTCTTCTCACCATGAGAAATGTAAACATTGAGTGCTTTTTCAGACTCGTTGCTGAATTCAGTGCTCACAGGAGGGTTGAACAGTTAGAGCAGTACCAATTCAGACGCACTGTGGGGAACACATAACACCAACTCCTTTCCTGGGTCACTGCTAAAGCCCTTAGCTTCTTGGCTAAGTGCAACATGCCTGCTATCCTGGTTGGCACCCCTTCAGCAGAAGAGTACACATAAATTTTTAGTGCTTGGAGCACTTAGCATTTAGATTGAAATAGGAGAAAGCAATTTACCTTTGCCTACTATTGCCACATGGTAAAATTACACTGACCTTGACAGCATCTTTTGTTTGCCTGGAGCACTCTGAATTCAGGGGGACGTTGGTTGCATGATGAACACAAATTAATTGCCATCATGGTTAAAATGAAACACCTGAATGAAAGCTAAGGGAACATCTTTACCTCTAACTGGTTTCCTCAAATCAGACTCACAAATGGAGTTCAGTATCTGAGAAAACTCTGGCCTTCAGATAAGATCATTTCAGATGAAAAAAAATCCTTTTTCTGGTCATGGGCTGCTCTTCATACAGTATCCAGAAGAACTATTTTGCTCCAGAGGCAGAACAGCACAGATTTTTTCCTGATATAAATGCAAAATAAGCCAACATATCCAGTGATGTATGGAAATCTGTGTTGTAGAAAGCTAATTTCCAGATAAGAATTTCATTTCCTGTAGTCAGGAACTATTCAATAAGAAGTGGGGGTGAAAGAAATTGAAAGAATTAAAATAATTGCATTAAGCTACTTTCTTCCTCTCCAGATACCCCATTATCTAATCTTTTGCATTTCTAATAAGCAGTGATCAGGCACCTAGTTTGTCCATGGCTGATGTTCTATGGAAGAATTTTAACAAAAAAAATAAAATAAACCTTCTACCACAAGTTCTTTCAAAATGTGATTCAATGTGTGTGGCTGTAAAAGTCATTTAGTTTTTATGGAAACAGGTGATGAAAATGTGTGTACCATGCCTGAATTAACCCCCTTACAGGTGGACTTTTGCAGGCAAAAAACAACCCACCCAAGTTATTAGCCAAAGATTTTTGCCTGAAAGCTGATATTTCTAAGTTGCCCTTTCAGTAGAAGCAACAACAACAACAACAACAACAACAAAAAAGCCTGAAGTACCCAGGAGCCTCACCAAGCAAGAAAAGCCCAAGCAGATATTGTAGCCAATAGAACCATGAATGGCAGGATCCCTCCTGGTTTTTGTCTTGGTTTGGCAGAATGGGGGTAAAAGCCTGAAGTATGAAGGAGCTTCACCAAGGGAAAAAGCAAGAGCAACTCTTGGAAGATCATCAAATCATTAAAGTTGGAAAAGAATTTTGAGATCATCAAGTCCAACCATCAACCTAGCATTACCACCATGGTCATCATTAAATTATGTTCTCAGGTGTGATATCCGCATGTTCTTTGAACAGTTCCAGGGATGGTGACTCCATCACTTCCCTGAATAGCCTGTTCCAATAATTTACAAACCTTTCCACAAAAAAAAAAATCTTGATATCCAATCTAAACCTCCTCTGGCACAGCCTGAGGTAATTTCCTCTCATTCTGTCACTTGTTACCTGGAGAAGAGGCTGATTCCCACCTGGCTACAACCTCCTTACGGGTCATTGTAGAGAGTGACAAGGTCTTCCTTGAGCCTTCTTCAGCTGCTGCCCATAAGACCTGTGCTTCAGACCCTTCCCCAGCTCCCTTGCCCTCCTCTGGACACTCTCCAGCACCTCAGTGTCTTCCTTGCAGTGAAAGGCCAAGAACTGAACACAGGCTTTGAGATGAGGCCTCACCAGTGCTGAGCACAGAAGGACAGTCACTGCCCTGGTCCTGCTGGTCACTCTGTCGCTGATCCAGGCCAGGATACCATTGACCTTCCTGGCCACATGGGCACACCCTGGCTCGTGTTCAGCTGCTGTCAACCAGCACCACCAGATCCATTTTCTCCAGGCAGCTTTCCAGCCTCCCTGCCCCCAGGCTGTAGCACTGCTTGGGGCTGTTGTGACTCAAGTGCAGGACTTGGCACTTTGAGATACTGCTGTGTTTTTTGCTATTCAGGGGAAGAGAAGAATGCACACACTTTTCTCACTGAAAAAATTATTTTCGTCTTTCCAGTCATTTAGAACATTGAATGCACTCCTAAGGAGGGGGAATGAAAGGAACATTAAACCTAAAGAGTGATTTAAGAAAAACATAACTTTCAGAAGGACAATTTTGGCATTACTAAGTTTATAACATGCTTTTAAATGTAAGAGCGGTTAATGAGTTCTCCCTTCTCACTTTATGAAGAGACATAAAGAAGGTGTACTGTGAAAAGAAAAACCTCAGAGGGTTAGAGTCAGATCAACATACAACCTGTTAGATTTTCATGAGCTAAAAGTTGTAGGTTTTCCCCATCATTTGAAGGAAAAGAGCAGGTTTTTACTGAAATTATGATCAGAGATTCTAACTGATATATTTAAAAATTTTATTTTATATGAGAAATTTTAACTTTTCAACCAAGTAAAAAATAAGTTACTATTTTGTGGGTTTGTACTCTGAGAGTTTAATGAAATGTTTCACATTTCCACTGTGAGCCTATATTCCTTCACAAAATAAATGTAACTTTTTATTAAAAAAATCCTGTTACAATACAGACCCTTTAACATCACCACCACTTCCAGCAGCATCCATCCATTGCTCTCTCCTTGGCTAAGGAAATCCCTGCCTAGGAGACTGTCTTCAACCTTAGGAGCAAGAACTCTTCTGCCCCATCTGCCAGGCTTCTAGGAAGAAGAAAGGTAAGCAGCCACCTCTGATCCATGGGACATGAAGGGATAGGAGGCTGCTATGTGTTCACAGAAGCCGGTTCTGCTGTCACAAATCCTCTTATTCAGCCCACTTGATTACTGACATGAAAAGAGAAGGTGCAACAGAAGAGAGCTCAAGGATACTTAGCTCAGGAGCTGGCTGCCATAGTGGCCATCACTTAGCCTTTTGCAGGACCATTGCAGTTGATCATCTCCTCACAAATGTGAGGGAAAGTAAATCTGGGATCTGTAAATTCATCTGTTGTGTTTTGACAGGAGAGAGGCTTTTGGTAGACAGTGGAAATAAACTCTCCAGGGCTCAGAGCCATGTTGCAAGTGCTGGAGAATATTTATGCCCTCTCATCCACTCTTCAGAGAGGCTGCAGTTCAACCAGCTGAAGGGCTCTGAAACAGAAGTATTGCTTAGCAAAAGGAAAAAGTCTATCGGCCAGACAGAACTGCCAAACATTTTTTTGCTCTGAAGAGTTTTGGGCATAGGCTCTCTTCAGGTACTTTAGGAAGATGTAGGTACAAAACCTCAAGAATGATGTTAGATCAATTCTAATCCTTGATGCCATCAGTTTTGCTTCTTACATGGGAAGATTCCATCCTTTTGGAGAAAAAAACCCCCCAACATAAACACCAAAGTACTTTTCAGTTTCATTAAATCTGTGAGATTCATCCAGAGAGCAGTATCACTGATGAGGGAATATCAAAAGCTTGCCAAGCTTTGGTCAATTAGATAAGTACCTCAAGCATGCCTGCTAGTCTGAATTATTTAACTAGTTTTAACCACTTGACACTGAAAATGAAGCTCAGTATTTCATACAAACAGGCATTTCCATGTCATTTACCATACTTTTTTCTTCCATGAAGAACAAAAACTCCCATTTCAGTATCTGTTTACAGATAAAAATGGAATGATATATGATAGAATATGAATAATACCTTAAAAAAAAGAAGAGAGAGAAAGGTTTGGCGTAATTTAAGTTTAAGTTCTGTTGGGGGTTGAATTTGTTTTTTTTTTTGTTTGTGGAATTTTTCCCCATTGGGTTGCCAAGGGAACTAATTGCTGGGTGCTTATGGGTGCTTGTCCAAGGCAGGAAAGGAAGGGGTGGGGGGCAGTTGCGCTCTGGCTTCTGGCTTTGGCCTGCCTGCCTGCCTGCCTGCCTGCCTGCCTGCCTGCCTGCCTGCCTGCCTGCTGCTGCTGCTGCTGCTGCTGCTGCTGCTGCTGCTGCTGCTGCTGCTGCTGCTGCGGGAAGGATTGTTGGTTTTCTCCACTGGCCGTGGTCCTGAGAAAGTCTGCCATCATCGGCTCCTGAGCTCCAGAACAGCTGAGTCCATCTTCTCCTGCCCTGTGTGACCGAC
>VZUI01093233.1:0-21745 GCA_013401135.1 Cettia cetti | reverse complement strand
TCCTGAGTGCTGAACGCCAATGAGGGAATGCTTTGTATTGTAAACTATGTAAAACTGTATAAAAACAGCCATCTTACAAGTAATAAAGGAGAACACATGATAACCATATTGGTGACGACTGCGTTACTCAGTGTCTCCTCAAGTTTTAGTGAGGTACTTCCCCTTTCATCACACTATATAATTATTATAACAATACAAATAATTTCAAAATTTAAAACAAAACTTTTCAAAACTCTCATATATTTATGAACTTAAAACACAAAAGACTGAAATCACTTGCAACTAACAATAGAATCAATATCTAACAGCATACCCTGCTTATCAATGTTTCATCATTATCTTCTCAGTTGAAACGTCTCATTTCTAAAAAGAAACAACTAGATTTCACAAATTAGATAAACATACTTTTATAACCTTAAATTAATCTTTTAAATCAATCAACACTTAAACTATTTAAACTCAATATAAACAAATCTCAATTTAAAAAATCACAAATTATATTAATCCTTTAAGACCTTTATGTAATAAGTGAATAAAATATAACTTCATTATTAACTAAGCTTCATAAAACTTGCTTCATATTAACTAAGCTTCATAAAACTTGAACTTAAAAATAACTTAAACTCATCAGGGCCCAAACTTGAAATAAAACTTAAAAATATACTGAACAATACAAAAATCAATCCCAACATCAACAGGATAGCAAACATGACTCAACTCAGGCCTGAACATAATAAATAATTTTTGTTAAAAATCCACCTTAACGTCACTCTTTTTTTTTTTTCCCTTCATTGTGATTGGATGAATCACACACCCCTCCTTCATTATGATGGGCTTTTGCACATCAGAGGGACAAATGATTGTGATTTTCTTTCTTCTTCATCTTTTTCTTTTGGTGATTCCTATAAAGTTGTTCCATCGAAGCACACGTTGAAGTGTTGCAGAAATTCTTCCATTCTGGGCTCGGAAGATCCTTCCAAGTTGCTCTCCCCAGATGCTTGCCCGAATTGATGTGACGTGTTGAGGTGTGCCCACCCTGCTGCATGCCTCTACATCTCCGCCAGAGAGGCTTGACCAGGCATTTCATCGATGATGTGTCTGCATTCTGTGTTGGCATTTGCAAATGCAGGGCTTTGAAGCAGATGTGGCTTTGCTGTTTCCTCATTCACTTGCCTGTCCACTGCCTGTGCGAGGCAATCAAGGAATGGATTGAAAGACTTTGAAGGTCCTCGCTTGATCATGGTATAAATGTTTTCAGGTGTTCCAGCTAGTGGAATCTGCAAATTTGCTCTTTGTGCTGCATCTTTGATGTCTGCCAGCACACCTCCTGGTGAGTCCCTAACTTGAGTTTCAGGTTTGTCATGTGGCACATCCCCCGCCATCTGTGACATGGCGAGAGCTGCGTTCATTCCTCTTTGATATCTGTTCCTCAGTTCCTTGAGGACTCTTCTCCCTTTAGCATCCCATATCAAGAGTTGTAAATCTGTGAAAATCTTTGAGGCAATGGATCTGCAATCATATGGTGTTAAATCATAGGTATTAAATATACTTTTCAAAAATAATTTGAAATATTGAGATTTCAAAGCATTTTCTTGCATCACTTTTCTCAGGTCTCTGACCACATTGTGATCTAATTGTTCTCGTCTTGGGTTTGCATCCTGTGGACCACAAGTCACTGGTAATATAATAGTTTCCGTGTCTACTGTATCAAAGTTCTGGTCTTTCTATGCTTCCTTCATGATTTCTTTCCAGTCTGTGACACCAGAATCTGTACGAACACGATTCAGTTGCGGTTGCCATGATGCAGTCTCTTCCATTTCAGAGCTTGCTGACATCCCTGGCATTTCTGCATCTTGCAAAGATGCAGCTCCTTCATTCCCAAGGATTACTGACATCCTTGGCATTTCTTCCCCTCCTGGATGAGGAATGGGGAATTGTAAATCATTTTTTCCCCCTCCTGGACGAGGAATGGGGAACTACTTTCCCTGAGCAACATGCAATTCCTGCATAACACAGTCAGAGGAAACCACGGCTGATCAACTGAAGGAATAGTTGCTTTAAAAACTTTGAAAATAAAAAGGTTGTGATTGAGTGGAAGAGGATGCAGCCTGCGCTGAGGTTTGAACCGGTGTATGTGTGTTGCCACCAGCGACAAATGATTGCTGCTGTTTTTGAACTGGGATTGACGAAAGCTTTCTTCGCTGTTGCTGTTGCTGATGTTGAAGCTGTGAAGGTGGAATTTGTTTGGAAACTTGTTGCAATTTTGCAACCCCGCCATCTGTGGCGTTGTCGCCACACCGGCTGGGTGCAGCAGATCGCTGCTCACACATCATTGCTTTGACCAAACACAGGGATTCGGGGTTGCTGTAATTTGTGAAAGCTACTGATTTGATTGCATTTTGATGTGAACGCTGGGCAGCTGCTGCTGCTCGCAGCTCCTCCACCTCCCCGGGCGCGGTGCAGCTTGGCTCAATCCTGCCGGCCACTCATCAACTTCGCTGCCGCTGCCCGAGTGCAACAAGCGCAGTTCTTGCCCCGGTATCTGCCCGCCGCCAGCTCGGGCGCGCTCCTCGCTCCGTGGTAGCTCTGAAAGAAGTCTCCGCCTTGCCCACAACCCTTCTCCGCCTGCCCTGGCACGGCTGTGCCCGAGGGCACACCCCCTCCCGCCTAGCGACCGAGTCCCGCTCGGCCCCGATCGCGTTTGGGGTCGCCCCGCCCAGATGCCTGCCGAGGCTCGCTCCTTCCCGCTCCGCGCCTGTGCCTGCGCCGGCTGCGGGCGATGCTTGCTCTGATAGAGCTTGTGCCGCGTCTTCCGCGATTTCTGTCATCTGCGAACGCCACGTGCGCAATTCGGAACGGCTCACTCCGTCCTCCCGCGGTCGCCTCCCGCCCCGCAGAATCGCGCCCGCACCGTGCCCCCGTGGAATCGCGCTGTGCGCGGAGAAGCAGCCTCTCTCCGCGCCTCGCTTCTTCCCGGTGCTTTCCATCCCCCGATCGTCCCCGGGCACGCGCGTTCGCATCGCAACCCTGCCTTCCACGGCCGCCCCGCGCGTTCCCT
This sequence comes from Cettia cetti, assembly GCA_013401135.1. Classification (NCBI taxonomy): domain Eukaryota; kingdom Metazoa; phylum Chordata; class Aves; order Passeriformes; family Sylviidae; genus Cettia; species Cettia cetti. The sequence continues at coordinate 18,687 of VZUI01093233.1, read as the reverse complement.
GCCCCCCGCCCGCTCCCCCTCCCTCCTGCCCCATTTGCTCAGGCGCAGAAGGAGGAGATGGCGACGGATTGCCTTCGCGCGGTGTCTGTCGGGAGGTGAAGGGACTCCTAGGTGGACTGGGTCCCCAATCTTCCCCTCCCCCATCTTGGGGTGCATGCTCTGTGCTCGGAGGACATGCTTCGAAGTGAAGCATGTCTATTTCCTCCAGATCACTGGGAAAGATTAAAAGTTTCAATTTTCCCAGGACTGGTTTTGGGGAATCAGGTTTTGGGGCTCGTAATAATTTTGCGGAAAGCTGCTGGGTCTCCCATTGATTTCCCGAGATGAGCTTCTGACCCACCTCTTTCCCACCTCCTGTAGGAGGTTTCTGGATTGCTGGCTGATGGCCAGCATTGACCTCTGCTAGCTGCCTGCTAACAGACAAAACATTGCTCTGTTTCTCCCCCGACTCCGTGGCTGATCAAAGTGGGGAATTTCCTTGTCTCTTCCTGAGACTGTTTCCAGCGTAACTCTTGCTGTGGAAAAAAGCTTAGTAGCTGTCTTGTCCTTTTTTGTGGCTCTATGATATAACTCTCTATTTGCTTCCTGCCAAAACCCTGGCTCAAATAAAACGTGTTTCACAATGTAAGTTGCTCCTGGGAGAGAGACATGATTCCCCCCATGTTCTTTATAGCTCAACCATCTTACCGAAATTGAAGAGTGGAGTGCAGATGTTTTCAAATTCAATTCGGGATGTCCTGATCACCTGACCAGTTGTCAGGATAACGAATTCCAGGGCCCTTGGAGATCTCTCGGTCCGAGACAAATTTGAGAGTAGCTGCTTCTGTCCTGAAATGTTCCCTTTATCTTGTCAGGTGCTGGCGATCTGGCTTCCTGCTTTCAGAAGGCTTGCTGTGCTTTTGCGTGCCCGCCCTGGGACGCCAATTCTCGGGTTTGTTCAGTTTCCCCAGATTCAGGTGGTTTAAAGTCCTTTGCCCTCTGAAAAGCCCCAAACCAGATGCAGGAAAAACACGGAGTCCTCAAATGTTCAGTTTTCACGTTTTTTTGTGTTATTTTATTATCTCTTATAATTTCTTTCTGCTCTGTGCCTGGCCAAGGTCTTCACAGCACGGGCATCAGGCAAGGACTCCTCCCCGTACGGGGACTCGTCATCTTTTATACAGATTATTACATATCTCTTATTTACAATTTCATACCAGTATCTACCTACTATACTAAACAGGTCACTTCTACACTGACCCAATCCCTCTAAAGCTACTTTGTGCCACCATCACAGCAGAAGATGGAGACAAAGAAGAAAACCCCAGGGCACCACCCAGATTCCTCCATCTTGTCCCCATTCACCTCTATTATACGAACCCAAATGTGAGGAACTACACTACTTTTTACTACCCTTTGTGGCTTGTAATTTCTCTCTCAGTGTTGCAAGTTTTTCCCATGGACGAAAGTCGAAGCCATTGTCCTTCTGGGCTCTGTGCCAGAGTCTCCAACCCCCCTGTAATGATCCCAGACCCCCCTGTACAGGTTTCAAACCCAACCCCCCTGTACAGGTCTCTGTCTGTCCAGGGTATTCAAAGGAATGCCCTGGACTCCAATAATTGGGGGACATTTGGGGACGTCATCTGGGAATATTGGGGATGTTATATATGTTGCAAAATAATTAGTGCAAAAGAAATTAAAAAAAAAGGTACCACCAAACTACAGCATTGTGAAACAAAAGCTGAAGCAATTTTGAATTGAATGATAAGGAAGGAGAGACTAAAAAAAAAACCAAATAGAGATAAGCTGTCCCCAGAGATGTTTTTCCCAAGAGATTTTTGCTGTCTAGCAAAACTCAAGGATGTTATTTCAGAGCAGGATTCTAGTCAAAGAATAATCAATTATCCAAGTTTGGAAACCTTTTGTTAAAAATGTTTTTTCTCTGAACAGAATTCCGACAACAGAATGATCAATTATTCAGCCTTGGAAACTTTTTGTTTAGGATGTTTTTCTCAGAGCAGATATCCTGTAAAAAATAATAGATCAATCACCGAACTCTGGAAGATCTTTAGCAAACCACAGCAAGAAAATAAGAATGAACGGATTTGTTGAAAAAGCAAGAATCATCAGAGAAGCAAGAAGACCCCCACCAAAAGGAGTATAAAACAGGACTCCACCACAGCAAGGAGGGCGAACCACGGGGATTCGGAGCAATAGAGTCCGAATTGGGTTCACCCAGTGCCAGTTGCCTGGCTCGGCACTATTTTGCTCGTGGCTTCTTCAAATTTATACTTTGTCGATTTTAAAAAATTCTCTTTTAATTATTAAATTGTCTGGTTCATTTATAACAGGAATATCTGGGATCACCAAAAACTGAAGGGACATTTCGGTACATCGACACGGGGACAGCCCTGGGGGTGGCTCAGGGACAGTTTTGGGAGGGTTTGAGGAAAATTTCAGTGGGATTTGGGACATTTTTAAGGGGTTGGGGACATTTGGAAAAGGATTGGGGACATCTTGGGGACATTTTTAAAGGCTTGGGGATACCTGGAGGGGATTGGGGACATTTGGGGACAGTTTGAGGGGGCTTGGGGGCATTCGGGAGGGGCTTGGGGACACCTTGGGGACATTTTTAATGGGTTGGGGACACCTACACAGGATTGGGGACACTTTCGGGACAGTTTTGGGGGGATTGGGGACAATCCGGGTGGGTCTGGAGTCAGTTCCTGGAGGTTTAGAGCACCTGGATGGGGTTGGGGACACCTTGGGGACACTTTTAGGGCAGTTTGGGACAATTCTGGGTGCGGGCTGAGGAGTTTGGTGACACCTCGGCGAAACTTTGTGGACACTTCAGGCCGAGACCACCATAAGGGGAGCGAAGGCCGCCATGACAACAGAGGGGAGGGGGGTCGGATATTCGCACCCCTTCCGCTGCCATCGCCGTGCGCTGCCGCCCCGTTCCTGCCCTGCCGCCTTCCTTGGTGCTACTGCCATTGCCCCGCGCTCCTCCCACCACCCACTGCCCTCCCTGCGCTCCGATGGCGGCGGATCCCGGCCGGGGCCTCACCATGGCTGTGGCTTCCACGGGGCTCTGACGGGGAGAAGAAGAAAGTGGAGTTGATGTCACGTGCTGACACCGGCATGCCATGTGTCAGCAAGATGGTGGTGCAGACGGAGGTAGCGCCGGGAGTGGGAGCGGTTTGGGGGATCCCGGGAAATTTTTGGGGGGCTTTTGGGGGATTTCTGTGGGGATTTGGGAGTTTTTGGGGATGGCAGAGGGGACAGGAGGGTGATTGAAGCCGTTGTGCCACAGGTGGCAGCGCTGGAGGCACCGCTGGAGGCGGAGCTGGACCTGGAGGGGGCGGAGCTGGAGGAGGTGGACGGTGAGGGGGTGGGGCATGGGGGGGCAGGGTCAAAATGGGTGGAATAATTAATGCTTAATGAGGGGTAGGGCCAGACAGGTGAGAGGGGGTGGGGCCAGCAGGTAAAAGTGGGCGTGATCAGCAACACAGGGTGTGGCCTGAATACCGGGGGGGGGTTCCTAAAAGGGACGTGGCTTACCGTATTTGGGGTGTGGTCTGCATGGGGCACGGCCATGACCTTATATGGGTGTGTCTGGCCTGAGACGCATTTCCAGCAATGGAAGGGGCGTGGACTGTGGAAGGGGGCATGGCCAGGACGGGCGGAACCATTGGTGGAGGGGGGTTTCCCAGTTCAGGCCCATTTTCCCCATTTTTTCTGCGTTTTTTTTCCTAATTTTTCCAATTTTTTCCCAATTTTTCCCAGTGCACATCCAGGAGAACCTGGAGGATGCCCTGGTGCAGGAGGCGCTGCAGACTGTGAGTGGCTCCTCCTCAAAAATGCCTAAAAATGCCCCAAAATGTCTTCTTCCCTCCTCAGGTAGACCCTTGAGGCTTCCCTCAATAATTCGTTCATACCTTTCTCTTGCTAGTCCTCAATTTTTTTCTAACTTTCTGCGGATATCTGGCCAGGACTTTGTGACAAATTGGGTCTTTAGTAACACCTTGCCCTTGGGGCTTTCTGGGTCTATGATGGAGTAGAGTTGAAAATTTCTTTTTAATCCATTTAACCACGTGGCTGGAGTTTCATCTTTTCCGTGCATTTCGTTGAATGCCAACTTGATGTTACTGCTGCAGGGAACCAATTCTTTAATACCATGGACTATAAAATTTCTGTATTCATCCTTATTTCTACGATCTTCCTCTCTGATCAGGTTCCACCCTGGGTCTGTTACAGGCAACTTATGGTCCCCAGGAGGACCCATCCTTTTTTCCCTCTCCCATACCTGTATACCAGCCATCCTAATCTTCCATACTTCTTCAGGGCTAAACAAGATTTTGAGGATAGAAGTTATTTCCTCCCAAGTTTAGGTATTTGGCCCTAAAAATTGGTCCACCAGGTTGGATACCCCAATTGGATCTTCCACTAAATTCTCTAGTTCTTTCTTGAAGCTCCTAACTTCCAAAGCTTCAGAGGGGCATTAATGAAGCCCACTCCTCCTACTGCCCTGCCCATAGGAACTTCTCTCAGTGGGAATAACTTGGTCCGGGCCCGGGTGTTATGGGCTGGACCCTTCAGTGTGTCTACTGCTTGGGAAGCCGTTTCCAGGGCAAGGTGCTGATTACTTTCAGGGGGAGGTCTTGAATTATTACTTAATGAACCTACTCCCCAACTCAGAGGCGGTACTGGAATCATGGTTGGTAAGGGGGAAGGGGTGCTGCTGGGATTAAGGGAAGCTAGAAATGCTATTTCCTGGTGAAAGGGGTTGTTATGGGACTGAGATTGTGTGATAGGGGTATTCACTGGGGTTGTGGTTAGTGAAGGACAGGTTGGAGGGGAAACGGGGGTCACAGGCTGGGAAGGTTGGGATAGAGCTTGGGAACTTGGGGAGGCATCTTGGGGTGCTTCTAGGTAAGCAGGGGGAGGGGGTAGATGGTCAAGGGGGTCCCAGAAGGGATTACTTTCCCCTTTCCTTTCCTTATCTATCTTCTCCCTTCTCCGGTCTCCGTAACCTACACACTTTCGCTAGTTCATTCTTTGGACTGTGCCCTCACCAACATGCTGCATAATGTATCTGCTCTATTTCAGTGTTCCTGAGTCCTCAAATGTTGGTTCAACTGGGAACACATCCATGGATCAGTCGTCCCATACCAGGGCCATTCTCCAGGTAAGTCTAGTGTGGGCCAGACCTCCACACAGTAGTGTATCATCTTGATTTTATCTAAGGTCCTGGTTTCATCTTTTTCATCCCACTGTGCTAACATTCTACCAAGGGGGCTATCTGGCGGGATGCTCTTCCTCCTTGCTCTCTCTTGCTTTATGTCTCCCCTTGGCTTGCTTATGCAGGGTCCCATTCTCACTAGGCCTAAAAATATAATACTTCTAAGGTGTCCTTCACTTGAACTGAAATTCTAATTTAGGACAACACAAACTAGAAAATTCGGCCTTTTCTTAACTCAAATTCTCTTAAAGTGCCCCTACACAAATGTAAATATATAGACGGGCAACTCAAGCCCTTACTCTCATTCAACCTTTGAACACCTGTAAGTGGACCCCTGCCGCCCCTGCCAGTATTTGGAGTGCCCTGTAGATAACCTGACACGCAGCCGCTACCTCAGCCAGCACTCCCTCTTTCTCTCCTGTGTGACCTCCAAGTCCCCGTAGGCAAGTGGTCAACCGGGGCTCAAGGTTCCAGGTCTTACCTACAGTCAGGACTTGTGCACACAGTATGTGGCTCTCCCACTTGCCCTACCATTAGCCTCCCACACTTGAGACTTTCCTGCACTCACCCCCCTGCATCCGAGCGCCGACCCCTGGGCACCCCCGACCAATGCTACACCCTCTGTGACCCAGAGGGCGTACTCTCCCTCAAAGTACCCCCGCCCAATCACGGACTTCACATTCCATAGCATCACCCAGAGATCCCCTGCCCCATGCGGGGTCACCACACCCGGTAGTGTACCCTCTTCTTAAGGCTTGAGGGACAGCCTCTCAGGGTACCCCCGCCCAGTGTGCCCTTTCCGTACCCCTCTGATCACCCCACGTGGTCCTGAGCTGTGATCGCAGCCGATACCTCACTCACTCCCCACAACCTCAGTTACCCCGAGCCTTTCCCTTTTGGCTCTTCTGGGCCGTAACCTTGGTGTGGTGTGCACCTCACACTGTCCCAGCCCCCCTGTGCACTCTCTTGGGACTCAGGGGACTGTACTGGTACCCTTACGCACGACATGCCTCTCACCCTCTAACTACCCCCGCATGTCCGAAGGGGGGCCCACTATGCCCCTGGAGATGCCTCTCTCTCGCCTCCTCCTCTTGTTTCCCTCCATTCCTGGCCGGCCCCTTGTGGGAGTCCGAAACCATGGTACTAGGAGGTCCACACTCGCTTGGGGAGTCTGAGCTGCCGGCTCCCCTCTCACTCACTCCTCACTCGCACGCCTCCACTCCCACCACTGGTTGCTTACTGGTGCTCCTCGGCGGTGTCCTGCGATGTCTTCTGCAACGTCCTCTGGTCTGGGGTGCCCAGCTGTCCAGGAGTCCCACGTCAGGCCGTGCCTTCCCATCTGTGGTCCTCTTCTGGAGTGGCTTCTTGATCCCGGATGAGTCTCCAGATTGTGGTAAATGAACTGGGCAGGAGACAATGTTAACTCCTTCAATAGTCTTTATTAATTGGGGAAGTTCGAGGGGCAGCCTACACCACTGTGCTCCGCTGCTCCCTCGAAGACCACCGAAGAGGAAACTTGCTTCGTTTCTGCTGCTCACGCTGCAGACCCAGGAGTTCATCCTCACAGAAGTTCTTGTGAACGCACCCAGGCTTGAAAGGTCTAGGGGTGTCCCTCTTTCCTAGAGTTCTTTAGGTTACGACGAGAGACCAGAGATCATTCATAGGTCTCTTGGGCACTTCCTTACCCAGTACTGTCCTTTCTAAGTCCAGCTTTTACATTGGCTTGTCTCAGTTATAGGGTTTTGGGATGGGCAGCACTTCCGGTGGTAGCAAAGTCACCAGGGATTTCTGTAATCTCCATAATAGGCGTTGGTCTCTGTCTTGACAGACGTGCAAGGTGTCTGCCGGAAGCCGGAAGAAGAGCTGACAGGCGGCGTCTGGGGAGCAGCGGAGGCTTAACCCGGAAACAGGTAAAGGGGAACACAGAACTGGAGCTTCGGGGTTTAAAACTGGGTACAAATTAAGACTTCAAAAGTGGCTTAAAGTATGAGTAGTAAACAACAGTACAGTACCTAACTATTTAACATATACAACGAACAGAGTTAGAAACATTGAAGCTAATAAAGGGCATGTGGAATTTTCATTCATATCAGATTGTATCCCCAAAAATTGTGCCCAAAAAGTGTCCCCAAAGTTTCCCCAAATGGCCCCCGAGGGCGCGATCCCTGAAAATCCCCAAATTTGGCACCAAAATCCCCAAATTTGGCACCAAATTCCATGGGATTCTTCCCAAATTCTCTCAAGGTGTCCCCAAGGTGTCCACGATGTCCCCAGGGTGTCCCAATGTCCCGAGAGTGACACCAAGCCCCTCAAAATGCCCCTAAACTACCTTAAAATCCCAAAAAAACCCCCCAAAATCCTAAAAAACTGTCCCCAAAATGTCCCTGAGGTGTTTTAGTGTCCCCGAAGTGTCCCCAAAGTGTCCCCAAGGTGTCCTAGATGTCTCTGAGGTGTTTTAATGTCCCCAAATTATCTCTGAGGTGTCCCTGACCTCCCAAAAATGCCCCAAAATCCCCTAAAAACAGCCCCAAATCACAAAAAACTGTCCCCTGGGTGTCCCCAAAGTGTCCCCAAGGTATCCTAGATGTCCCTGAGGGGTCCTAATATCCCCAAATGGCCTCTGAGGTGTCCCTGAGCCCCCCAAAATGCTCCCAAAATACCCTAAAAACAACCCCAAATCCTAAAAAACTGTCCTATGGGTGTCCCCTGCGTGTCCTCTGGGTGTCCCCGGTGTCCCCAAGGTATCCCCGAGTGTCCCTTGACCCCTCAGACATCCGGTAGAGTGAGAACATCGCCAAGCTCCACAGCCACATCAGCGCCTGTGACGCTGTCCTGTAGGTGATGTCCCCAAAATGTCCCCAAAGTGTCCCCATATAGCACCAAGGGTCCCCAAAGGTCCCCAGATGGCACCAAGGTTCTCCAAAGTGCCCCCAGATGGCCCCAAATGTCACAGTCATCAAAATGGCCCCAAAATGGCATCAAACGGCCCCAAAATGGCCCCAAATGTCACTAAGTGGCCCCAAAATGTCCCCAAATAGTCCACAATGGCCCCAAATGTCACTAAATGTCATCAGATGGCACCAAATATCCACATATTTCCCCCAAATGATCCCAGAATGGCTCCGGAGTGACCTCAAATGGCCCCAAATGTCACCAAATGTCACCAAGTGGCCCCAAATTGTCCCCAAATAGCCCAAAATGGCCCCAAACATCCCCAAAATGGCCCCAACGTGTCACCAAATGGCACCAGGGGTCCCCAAAGTGTCCCCAGATGGCACCAAATGTCACTAGATGTCATCAAAATGGTCCCAAAGTGTCCCCAAATGGCCCTAAAGTGGCCCCAAAGTGTCCCCAAGTATCACTAATTGTCATCAAATGTTCCCAAATGTTCACAAATGACCCCAGAATGGCTCCAGAGTGACCCCAAATGTTCCTAAGTGTCCTCAAAGTGTCCCCAAGTGTCCCAAATGTCCCCAAGCCCCCAAACCCTGCCCAAAAATCCCCCCAACGCCCCTGAACCCCCTAAAAAAACTCCCTAAAACTGCCCAAAAAAGCCCTAGAATTGCCAAAAAACTCCCCAAAACTCCCTAAAACTCCCCCAAAAGCCCTAAAACTCCCCAAAAAGCCCCCAAATTGTCCCCAAATGTCCCCAGCTTGTCCCTGGATGTCTCCAAGTACCCCAAATTTCCCCAAGCCCCCCAAACCCAAGCCAAAAATTCCCTAAAACGCCCCTACAAAAAACACCCTAAAATTGCCAAAAAACCTCTAAAACTACCCCAAAAAATCCCTAAAATTGCCTAAAAAAATCCCAAAAACTCCCCAAAAACCCCCCAAAATTGTCCCCAGCTTGTCCATGAGTGTCCCCAAGTGCCCCAACTGTCCCCAAGTGCCCCAACTGTCCCCAAGTGCCCCAAACCCAGCCCAAAACTCCCCTAAAAACACCCCTAAAACTCCAAAAAATCCGGAAAATTGCCCAAGTAATCCCAAAACCTGCCAAAAAAGCCCCAGAATTGTCCCTGAGTGTCCCGAAGTGCCCCAAATGTCCCCAAGTCCCCAAACCCAGCCCCTAAACCCCCTAAAAAACACCCTAAAATTGCCCCAAAAAAGCCTTAAAATCTCCAAAAAAAGCCCTTAAATTTCCCAAAAACTCCCCCAAAAAAGCCCCAACTGTCCTCAGCTCTTCCCTGAGTGTCCCCACATGTCCCCAGTGCATGGAGGAGATGCTGGGCTCGTTCCAGAGCTCGCTGAGCTCACTGAGCTGGGAGATCTGGGCGCTGCAGGGCCAGGCCAGGGCCATGAACCTGCAGCTGCACAACCGCTGTGAAGTGCAGGAGAGGCTGGGGGCCCTGCTGGACGAGCGCGTGGTGCTCCCCGACATGATCAGGTCAGTTTGGGGTGAGAAAGGGGGAGTTTGGGAAAAAAAAAAACAAAAAACAAAAAAAAAAAAACAAAAAACAAAAAAAAAAAAACAACAAAAAAAAAGTGCTTGGGGATGAAAAAATGGGATTTTGGGGCAGAAAATTGGGATTTTTCTGCTCTGGGACAGGATCAGGTGGGGGAAAAAAAAAGAAATTAGGAACTTAAAAAATGGGATTTGGGGCAAAAAATGGGGATTTGAGGGGAAAAAGTAAAAATAATTGAATTTTGGGGTAAAAAAATTGGGTTTGGGACACAAAAATGGGAATTCAGGTAAAAAAACCCAGGGATTTGGGAAAAAAAAGGGAATTAAGGGTAAAAAAAGAGGGAATTTGGGACCAAAAAAGGGATTTTGGGGCAAAAAAAAAAAAAAAGGGATTTTGGGGCAAAGAAAGAAAAAGGTATTTTGGGACTAAAACCCAGGAATTTAGGACCAAAAAATGGGATTTGGGAGCAGAAAAATGGGATTTGGGGACAAAACCCAAAAATGGTATTTGGGGGCAGAATTCTTCCCTGCAGGCGCCAGAATTCCTGGAGATTTGGAGCCCCCAAACCCCAGGAATTGCTGGAGTTTGGTGGAATTTTCCCATTTTCTGATGAATTTTCCCATTTTTGGATTTTTTACCTCCATTTTTTAAATGGATTTTCCCGTTCTCTGATGGAGTTATCCCATTTCTTGATGGATTTCGATGGGGTTTGGGTGGATTTTTCCTGGTTTTTGATGGAATTTTCCCTTTTTTGATGGATTTTGATGAAATTTCTCCATTTTTCGGTGGAATTTTCCCATTTTCAGATGGATTTTGATGATTTTTTTCCCATTTCTCAGTGTAATCCTGGAGTCCCCGGTGACATCCCCAGAGTTCCTGTTGCAGCTGCGGGGTTCTGATGGGATTATCCTGCTTTTGGATGGAATTTTCCCATTTTTGGATGGATTTTGATGTTTTTTCCCCATTTCCCAGCGTGATCCTGGAGTCCCCGGTGACATCCCCAGAGTTCCAGGCATAGCTGCAGGCCTCTGATGGGATTTGGGTGGAATTATCTCATTTTTGGATGGAATTTTCCCATTTTTTGATGGATTTTGCTGGAATTTTCCCATTTTTTATGTTTTTTTCTTGTTTTTCCCAGCGTGATCCTGGAGTTGGCGGTGCCGTCCCCAGAGTTCCTGTTGCAGCTGCAGGATTCTGATGGGATTTTAATGGGATTTTGCTGGAATTTTCCCTTTTTTGGATGGAATTTTCCTGTTTTTTTCCCATTTCTGATGTTTTTCTCCCCATTTCCCAGTGTGATCCTGGAGTCGGCGGTGATGTCCCCAGAGTTCCAGGCACAGCTGCGGACGCTGAGCGGGAAGATCGTGGCGGTGAAGGCTCATGACTTCCGCGACACCCTTGCCTGCAACGAGGCGCAGCACGTCCTGGACAGGTGCCGAAATCCCCAAATTCCAGCCCAAAATACCCAAATTCCTGCCCCAAAATCCCAGGAGTTACTCCAAAAAATCCCCAAATTCCCAGCATAAAAATCTTGAAATCCCCAGCCCAAAATTCCCAGGAATTCCAGCCCAAAATCCCCCAAATTCCAGCCCAAAGTCCCCAAATTCCTGCCCAAAAGTCCCAAAAATTTCCCAGATTCTCAGCACAAAAATCCAGGGATTCTCGTCCCAAAAATCCCAGAATTTCTGGCCCAAAATCCCTCAATTCCCAGCACAAAAATCTTTAAATTCACAGCCCCAAAATCCCAGGAATTCCAGCCCAAAAAATCCCAGGAATTGCCCTCAAAACCCCCAGAACTCCCAGCACAAAATTCCCTGAATTCTCACCACAAAAATCCTGAAATTCCCAGCCCAAAAATCCTGAAATTACTGGCCCAAAATGCCCTGGGATTATCCCAAAAAATCCCAGAATTCTGGCCCAAAAGTCCTGGAATTTCCAGCCCAAATTGGGAATTGCCCCAAAAATCCCCAAATTCTGAGTACCAAAAATCCCCAAATTGCCAGCCCCAAAATCCTGAATTTCTTCCTCCAAAATTCTTGGGAATTGCCCCAAAAAATCCTGGAATTCTCAGCCCAAAAATCCCAAGAGTTACCCCAGAAATCCTGAAATTCCTGGCCCAAAAATCCCAGCAGTTACCCAAAAAAATGCCAGAATTCCCAGCCCAAAATTCCTGAAATTCCCAGCCCAAAATTCCCAGAAATTACCTCAAAAACTGGGATGGACTGGGACCCCTCAAATCCCAAAATCCCAACTTTTCCCTCCATTTTATCCCAAAAATCTGGGAATTCCTGCCCACAATGAGACCCTGGGATGGACTGGGAGGGACTGGGATAAACTGGGATGAACTGGGACAAACTGGGAGCCTCCCAATTCCCCCAAACCCCGAATTTTTCCCCCATTTTATCCCAAATCCATCCCCAAAATCCGGGAATTTTTCCCCCTGGGGAGGCTCTGAGAGGATACTGGGAGAAACTGGGATGAACTGGGACCCTCCCAGCCCCCCCAAATCCCGAATTTTCCCGTTTTTCCCTCAGGCTGTGACCAAAATCTGGGAATTTGTTCCACTGGGAAGGCTCTGAGGGGGTACTGGGAGGGACTGGGATGAACTGGGATAGGCTGGGGCAAACTGGGAGCCCCCCAATTCCCTAAAATCCCAAGTTTTCCCCCCATTTTGTCCCAAATCTGTTGCCAAAATCTGGGAATTTTTTCACCTGGGAAGGCTCTGAGCGGATACTGGGAGGGACTGGGACAAACTGGGATGGACTGGGATGGACTGGGATGGACTGGGATGGCCCCAAATCTCCAAAATTCCTGATTTCCCCCCCATTTTATCCCAAAAATCCAGGAATTCCTCCCCAGAATGAGACCCTGGGACCGACTGGGATGGACTGGGACAAACTGAGACAGACTGAGACCCTCCCAGCTCCCCCAAATCCCAAATTTTCCCAGTTTTCCCTCAGGCTGTGACCAAAATCCAGGAATTTGTTCCCCTGGGAAGGCTCTGAGGGGAACTGGGAGGGACTGGGAGGGACTGGGACAGACTGAGATGGACTGGGGCAAACTGGGATGGACTGGGATGGTCTCAGCTCCCCAAAATCCCTATTTTTTCCCCCATTTTATCCCAAATCCATCCCCAAAATCGGGGAACATTTTTCCCTGGGAAGGCTCTGAGAGGATACTGGGAGAAACTGGGACCAAATGGGACCAACTGTGACCCTTCCAGTTTCCCCAAATCCTGAATTTTCCCGTTTTCCCCTCAGGCTGTGACCAAAATCTGGGAATTTTTCCCCTGGGAAGGCTCTGAGAGGATACTGGGACAAACTGGGACAAACTGGGATAGACTGATTGAATTGGGAGGGACTGGGACAAATTGGGATGAACTGGGATAAACTGGGATGGCCCCAAATCTCCAAAATCCCACATTTCCCCCCCATTTTATCCCAAATCCATCCCCAAAATCTGGAAATTGCTTCTCACAAAGAGGCCCTGGGACAAATGAGGATGGACTGGGACCAACTGGGATGGACTGGGACAGACTGGGATGGTCCCAAATCTCCAAAATTCCCGATTTTTTTCCCCCATTTTACCCCAGAAATCTGGGGATTCTGCCCCACAACGAGGCCCTGGGATGGACTGGGATGGACTGGGACAAATGGGATGAACTGGGACCAACTGGGACAAGCTAGGACCAAATGGGACCCTCCCAGCTCCCCCAAATCCTGAATTTTCCAATTTTTTCTGCAGGCTGTGACCAAAATCCAGGAATTTTTCCACTGGGAAGGCTCTGAGGGGATACTGGGATGGACTGGGACAAACTGGGACCAACTGGGACCCTCCCAGTACCCCCAAATCCCAAATATTCTCATTTTTTCCCTCAGGCTGTGACTGAAATCTGGGACTTTGTTCTCCAGAAGATTTTCTTCTTCTGGAAATCAATGACCAATTACCAGATCCCGCAGAATTCCCTGCTCAAGTACAAGTGAGCAAATCCCCCAAAAAATTCTGGGAATTCCACCCAAAAATTCCCAAAATTCCTCTGAATTCCCACCTGGGTCCTCCAGGAGAAAATTTGTGGGTTTTTTTGAGGAATTTTGGGAGGGAAATTCGGGAAATTCCAGGAGAAGCTGCTGGGGGTTGTGGGAGTTGGGATTTGGGACAGGAAAATTGGGAAAAGGATCCAAAAATGGGATCAGGATGCAAAAATTGGGAAAAGGATGCAAAAATTTGGGCACAGGACCCTAAAAATTTGGATCAGGATGCAGGAAATTGGGATCAGGATCTCAAAAATTGGGATCAGGATGCAAAAATTTGGGCACAGGACCCTGAAAATTGGGATCAGAATCCAGAAATTGGGAAAAGAACCAGAAAATCAGGATCAGGATGCAAAAATTTTGGGTCAGGACGCAAAAATTTGGGGAAAGGACCTGAAAATTTGGATTAGGGACACAGAAATTGGGAAAATGACCCCAAAATTGCGAAAAGGACTGGAAAAATGGGATCAGGATCCAAAAATTGGGATTGGGACCCAAAAATTGGAATCAGGATGCAAGAATTTGGGGAAAGTACCCCAAAAAATTGGGAAAAGGGCAAGAAAAATGGCATCAGGGTGCAAAAATTGGGATCAGGATGCAGGAACTGGAAAATTTGGATCAGGGTGCAAAAAAATCGGGATCAGGACCCAAAATTTGGGATCAGGACCCAAAAATCAGGACCCCAAAAACGGGGCTGAGGAATTCCCGAAATTCCTGAAACGTCCCGAAAATTCCCGAAATTCCCTGGGGATTGGAGGTTTTTCTACCAATTCCTGCTGGGGATCAGGACCCAAAAAATTGGGCTCAAGACCTTCAAAATGGGTTTAAAGAATTTCCAAAATCCCCCAAATTCCCCGAAATTCCCAAAAATTCCCCAAAATTCCCTGGGGATTCCAGGTTTTTCTACCAGTTTCTGCTGGAGATCAGGACATGAAAATTGGGTAAAAAAATTGAAAATGGGATCAGGACCCAAAAATTGGGCTCAGGACCCCAAAAACGAGGCTGAGGAATTCCCAAAACTCCCTGAAAATTCCCCAAAACACCAAAAATTCCCAAAAATTCCCAAAATTCCCAAAGTTCCCAAAATCCCAGGTTTTTCTACCAGTTGTTGCTGGGGGCAGAGTGCGGCAGGGCGCAGGAGATGCGTGATCACTATGTGGACACCATGAGCAGGATCCTCTTCTACTTCAAATCCTACACCAGGCACCTCATGAAGATCCAGGTGTGCAATTCCGGGAATTCGGGAATTTTGGGGAATTTTTTGGGAATTTTTGGGGAATTTTGGGACGTTTTGGGGGAGTTTCGAGGGAATTTTTAGGGAATTTTGGATGAATTTTGCCCGGAATTCTCATGGAAATCCAATTTTGCTCTTCTTTTGCTCTCTTAAAGATCCAGGTGCAGAATTCCTGGGATTTGGGGGAGTTTGAGAGAGTTTTTGGGAATTTTGGGGGACTTTTTGGGGAGTTCAGGAGGTTTTTAGGGATTTTTTAGGGAATTTTGGGTGGATTTTCCCTGGAATTTCCATGAAAATCCAATTCTGATCCTCCTTCTGTTGCCTCATGAAGATCCAGATGGGAATTTTAGGGCATTTTTTGGGATTTTTTTGGGAATTTTGGGAGGTTTGGGGGGAGTTTTGAGGGAATTTTGGGTGGATTTGGCCTGCAATTCCCATGGAAATTCGACTCTTATTCTCCCTTTGCTCTCTTATGGAGATCCAGGTGGGAATTCCAGAAATTTGGAGATTTTTGGGGGGAATTTTTAGGGTTTTTCAGGGAATTTTTTGGGATGTTTTACGGAATTTTGGGTGGATTTTCCCTGGAATTCCCATGGAAATCCGATTTTGCTCCTCCTTCTGTTGCCTCATGAAGATTCCAGGTGTGCAATTCCGGGAATTCAGGAATTTTGGGAATTTTTTTGGTAATTTTATGGGAATTTTTGGGAGGTTTTGGGGGACTTTTGAGGGATTTTTTAGGGAATTTTGGGTGGATTTTGCCCAGAATTCCCACAGAAATCCAATTTTGCTCCTCCTTCTGTTGCTTCATGAAGATCCAAGTGCAGATTCCAGGATTTTGGGAGTTTTGGGAATTTTTGGGGGGAGTTCATGGGGTTTTTAGGGAATTTTTAGGGATTTTTTAGGGAATTTTGGGTGGATTTTGCCTGGAATTCCCAGGGAAATTCGATTTTGATTCTGTCTTTGTTCTCTTCTGGAGATCCAGGTGCAGAATTCTGGGTATTTGGGAGTTTTAGGGAATTTTTTTGGAATTTTCTGGGAAATTTGGGAGGTTTTGGGGGAGTTTTGAGGGAATTTTGGGCTGTCTTGGATGAATTTTGCCTGGAATTCCCATGAAAATCCGATTTTGCTCCTCCTTCTGTTGCCTCATGAAGATCCAGGTGGGAATTCCCAGAATTCCTGGGATTTTTGGGAATTTTGGGGGATTTTCGCAAATTTTGGCAGAGGCTGGTCCTGGCTTTGGGGGAGTTTTTCGGGAATTTTGGGGCGGGTTTTGCCCATGGAACTTTCCAGGAATCTGCTCCCAGATTTCCCCAATTTTCCCAAACTTTTCCCAAACTTTCCCCAAATTTTCCCAATTTTCCCCCAATTTTCCCCTATTTTCCCCATTTTTCCTGGCAGTATGAGGAGGTGGCGGAGAAGGACTACCTGATAGTCCTGATGGATCTGAGAAAGAGGGCAGAACAAGAGAGGCTAAAAACTTTAAGTGAGCAATATGAGCAATTAAGAGAAATAACAGAATAATTGGGAACTGCCCCTTTCAAACAAGAATTTGTTTATAGAATTGATGCAAGAAATTGCCACAGAATTGGGACTGACTAATTGTTGGATTTGTGGTGGATTGAAATCTGCAGAAAAATGGCCATGAAGATGAGAGCTTAACTCGAGAGCAGCTTCTCAAATGAGATAACACTCAAATATCTAAAACAATGTCTCGACCTGAGGGGTGGATTTTAGACCAACAAGTGATTGGGACCCTTTGCATCAGTAGAGAGGGTAAAGAATACACCAAAGTGGTGGGTTATACACCCTGTGTATCCACCCTAATGGTAAATTCAAACAATAAAACTAAGATTTGGCAGCCAGAGCCCCCTATAGGGTATTGGAGCCCAAGGGGGGAAGCTAAATGTGAATGGGTGCAACAAATTGGATTGTGCTGGCATAGAAGCTCTGGAGCTAATCCTTACCAATCTCTGGAAAATTTTTAAAAATACTGGGATGAGCCAGGATCCACACATATCAAGTGAAAAGCCCCTAATGGAATATATTGGATATGTGACAAAAGAGCATACAGTGAGCTACCTCAAAAATGGAAGGTCTCCTGTACTTTGGGAATGATCCAACCCTCCTTCTTCACATTACCTAGATCTGAAAGCAGCCTATTGGGAGCACCTCTGTATGAAACCTTAAACAGGGAAAAACAAGAATTAATGAAAGAGCTCCCTAATGCAGGTGGAAGCCAGAGCTGGGGAAATGAAGACTGGCCTGACGAAAGAATAATAGAATATTATGGCCCTGCAACCTGAGCTCAGGATGGAAGGTGGGGTTACGGGACCCCAATCTATCTCTTAAACAGACTCATAAGGTTACAAGCAGTAGTAGAGATTGTGTCTAATCATACCTCAGATGCCCTTGAACTACTGGCAAAACAGCATTCTCAGATGAGAGCTTTCGTATACCAGAACCAAATAGCGTTAGACTATCTACTGGCTGAAGAAGGAGGGGTTTGTGGAAAAATTAATGAATCTGAATGTTGCATTGAGATAAATTATGGACAAACATAAGGGGCCTAGCAGCAGAGATTAAAAAGGTGGTACATGTTCCTGTACAAAAATGGAATTCTATACTTCAAGCCTCATGGTGGGATCAATTATTTGGAGGGGCATGGTGGAAAAAGTTAGTCTTCTTTATATTATGCTCCATAGCTGGAATAATATTCTTGTCTTGTTTGATCCCATGCTTGATCCGGCTAATACATTCTGTGGTTCAAGGTATGCAGATTGCATCCCTGCCTACCGACCCGGAACTGGCCACTGGAAAAGTAAGCCAAACCTCTAAAGTGCCTAAGTTAATGAAACTAAAAGAGGGAGAGGGAAAGAGTGAAGCAGCAGAAATCCTAGCAAAATTTGAGGCCCAAGTAAAAGAAGAAAGGAAGAACACAAGAGAAATTGTATAATACTGAGTGAGGACTGGAATGAATATTGAAAACCCTGAATCGTCCATGGTATAATAGTTTCCCAAATAAATGTTTTATAGTAAATGAGAGCAATGAACTATGTCAAATAAAGTCTAAAGAATAAAAACTCAAATTAAATGTGATCAAATAAAAAGAGGAGGGATTGTTATAAATAGTATGAAATAATTTGAGGTTTTAAAGGCATGTAATATAAAATCATACGTGTTTGAGCAAGATGTGTCTAGGAATGGGTGCAACCTTTGTCAGCAGCCAGAGATAAGGACCATTTGCAATCGAAAAGAGGGGGGCATGGGAGGAGATGGGTCTCCTCCAACGGTGGGACTGCCAACGACCCAGTGATCAACACCTGATATGCATCTGGGCAACATCATCACCAGAGTGCATCCCAATACTGGGTTCCCATAAATCGAATCAAACAATCATCCTCTCCCAGAAAACTGTTTAGCGGACTAACAGCAGAGAAAGAAACCTTCATAAATATTCAGGACAGAAGAGCAGGACAAAGAAGGATGGAGCAACTTGACATTCCACCGAAGAACAGTATAAAAACAAACCTAGCAGAAACAGATTTGTGAACAGGCCAGCAGTTTGGTGCGATAGAGGCCAAATCTTGGTTCACCCAGCTCTGACCCCAGGCTCAGAACTGATTTCTTTGATTGTGGCTTTCTGATTTTTTTCTATGGCGATTTATCAATAAATTCCTTTTTATTGATTAAAATTGGCTTTTCATTTATAACACAGGTCACGTCTCTGACTCTGTCAGGGTTTTTCTAGAGGTTTTGTTTGTTTGCTTGTCTTTCCGTACTACTACATTAGTACTTTTA